>JABLTG010000063.1:0-98023 GCA_016618085.1 Neovahlkampfia damariscottae
TTCGAGAATGTTAATCAAATGATAATGATAACTTCCATTAAAATTTCCCATAATATGCAGTTCAACCAAACTTCGATCTTCATATGAGGCTCCATCACATCCAATCCAAATTTCTTTAATTTCACTTAAAATTTGAGCAATTTTTAAGTCTCCTGCCAGTCCTTTAATGACTAATGATCTGAGTGCGCTTTGCTTAGAAATTAATCGATTTGGAGCATACTCAAAATTTGACCAAAATTCTCCGGTTCTTCTTAAGACATCTCCAACTTGGTTTGCAGAAACATAATTTTTTGTTTAGAGGTCAGAAAGTACATCAATGACATCAGCAGCAATAGAAGATCTTCCTTTTGTGGGTGAATCTTTTTCAAAAAATTTTTTTTTTTGAAAATAATTTCTTCTGGTAATGTGTTGCACTTTTTCGTTTTTTTGAACCTTCGTTGATGATTAAATACCGTTTTCTTACCATTTACACTTGAGGTTCCAGTTTTTTGTACTTTTTGAATGGTTGGAGAATGAAAATTTGGTTGATCATTATTTGAAATTGTTATGATTTCCGTTGGAGCACCTAAAAATAAACTAAATAAATATTTTCATACCATATTTTCATCTGATCGAGTTTCGGTTGAGCCCATTGAAGCCTGTGACCTGTGATTATAATCTGAGTAACAATCTTTACAAATAGAACCACCAAGTGGAGGATCATCCTTCCAAAAGGTCTTATTTTCTTCAGTGACTGGTCTTGGCTTTAAATAGAATTTTTTTGACTGGCGAAGAAGTGGTTTAGGCCGATGAACTACACATCTGTATTTGTGAAAATGATGCATTATTGACCAATGGGATTTTAGGAAAAATTTAATTTTATGACCAAAAAAATTTTATTTTAACAAATTATTTTCTTTACAGTAATTATATTTCAAAATTCTTTTTTCCAATTTTTTTGGTGTCATTTGATATTTATTCAATTTATGATCCATTGACATTTTTTTATAATCATTACCATATTTTTCAATGAATTTATCAAGTGCTAATCTTTCACCAGGTGGAAATTCATCTTTATTCTTTGGACCAGCTTTTTAAAAAAATATAAAAAAAAATCAGTTCAAAATCATACCACTTGGTTTTGGTTCAGGCATTTCATCTAATTTTTCAACTGGAATCAAATCTAATAATTTTTCAACTTGTTTTTTATTATCTCTAACTTGATCTAAATTCTGTTTGTAAGCTATTCCAAGTCTAGCATAATTTTGATCTTTTGATAAATGTTTATCCCATAACTCTGCACTGTCATGTGTTAAATGATATAATGGTTTGTATTTTTTCTTTGTTGCATTACTTCTAGCTTTAGTTTTTGTTTTTGTTTTTTTCAATGGATTATGATTTTTTTTAACCATTTTGTTTTGAAAGTAAGGTGTAGTGTGATTGGTTGGAATTTTCACAACACAAAACAAACTTTATGGATCTTCACAAGGAAAATCAAGAAAAAGAAAAATCAACAGATGACTATAATTTAAAAGGGTTAAAAGAAATGTTGATGATGGAAATGAAAAATTTTGGAAATACAACTGACGAAGACTGGAAACTCATTACAAAACATAGAAATATTAAAGTATATCAAAATGTGAAAGAAGATATATTCACTTTCAAAGGAGAAATGATTTTTCATAATGTTGATGGAAAAACAATTTTTAATTTAATTTGTGATACAAAATTGAGGTAAGAAATTGAAACGTCGTCATAAACAAAAAAATAGAAAACAATGGGATCATGGTTATTTAAAAGAAGAAGTATTAGAAATAATATCAGAAAAAGAAGATATTATTTATATTCAAATTAAAACACCAAAAGGTATAACTAACAGAGATAACTGTTTGTATAGATTTAAAGAAAATATAAATGATCAACAATTTTTTATTTTAAGTAAATCTGTTGAAAGAAAAAAGAAAGATGACAATTTTGTTAGAGCAACCACTTACTATCATAATTATTATATTGAAACTTTATCTGACAACACAACGAAATTATTTATTTTATCTAAACAAGGTAAGTTATTCATTTCATTGTTCTTAATTTCTTTCAAAAGGTATCGACCCTTTTTATTGGATTAATTTTTCCAGAATTTGGTAACTTTTTTTTTTTTCATTCATTTTAGGTGGTTATATTCCTAATTTCTTGATTCAATTAGTTGCAAAGTCTAAACCTAAACAATGGTATAAATTGATGGAAAATGCAGTATCAAATTTTAAAATTGGAAATCTTGAAAATTTCATCCCTGAATCCAAATTGTAAAAAAAAAAAAAATGATTTTTTATAAAATTTTAAAAATAACTTTCAAGTCGTTAATTCTTGAATATAATTTCTTTCTTGGATCTAAAGTCAAATTAAATTCTTCTTTCAAATCATTCAAAGTCAATTTAATCAAAGTATCACCATCAACATTTGATTGTTTGAATTTCTCTTTGAATTCAGGGAATCCAATTTGTGTTAACCAAATTAAAACATCTTCATTTGTCCATTTTTTAACATTTTTTTGATACAATTTATTTTCACTAACAAAAGATGAGGAGTTTCTTTTTTTCTCATTTGAATCTTGTTCATTTATTAAATCATCAATATAGTTATGATTAATCTTTACATTTAAATTTGAAGTAGATGTTGTTTCTCTGATAGATTTAAAAATATTTGCTTTAGCCAATAAATTCGTTGAAGAATCCCGCCTTTTTTCAGCCAATGGATTTGAGTTCAATAAAAAAAATTTCTTTTCATTTTTTGATTCTAAAGCATTATCACTTGAAATTAAACTCATATCAGGTTTAAATTTATCATCAATCATTGATTGTTTTCTAAAATAGAAACCTGTTTGTGTTCTTTTTTGTTGATTTAAATCTAATAAATAATTTAAAGTTTTGATAATCTCATCTAATTCAATTGTAGTTTTAGTTTCATATTGAAATTTTTCATCATTATCAAAAAGAATAAAAAATTTTTTTTCTTTAATTTTTGAAATTGAAATTATTCTTGAAATTGATCTTTCTTCTTTTTTTGTTGAAAATAATAAATTTAATTTTCTTTTAAAAAATGTATGATAAATAAAATTTGAATCAAATCCAATTTTAATTTCTTCTTTTGAGAATTTATTTACAAGTGTAACTATTTATTTGAAAAGAATTAACGAACTTTACCATTATATTCAGAATCAACATCCATACTTAGTTTTGGAAATGCAAATGTTGAATGTTGTTCATCTGATATTTTTATCCATGAATTTTTGGATTCTCTTAAACTTTTGATATCTTTTAAAATTACAATATTCAAATTAGATGATAAAATAGTTTGATACTTTAACTCTGGTGAAATTGGTTGTAAAATGTTATCAATAACTAAATATAAATGATACTAAAAATAGTTAGGATCGGAAAAATTATACTTTGTCTTTTTCTATATTACACCTTTTTGAAATGTATTCATATAAATCAATTAAAAATAAATCTGGTGATACATGTAATATTCTAACTTTATTTCCACCAATAATCAATTTTAATTTTTTATACTCTAAAAAATTGAATTCGTCTTCTTCTTCAGCTACTTTTTAAGTTTCTTTTTTAAAAACATACTTTGATAATCTTTTTCTTTCCATTTTTCATCTAATTTTAAAATGAATAAATCAAATCCGAAATCTAATATTGGTACACTTTTCTCCATCATTGGCATATCTGAATCGATTTCAACTGAACCATTTCTATTCTTTTGACCTACAAATATCAAATAACCTTGATATTAATTAAAAAATATGACCACAAACCATCTGGATCTTTAAAAAGAGGTAACTTTTTCGTTTCTACTGTATATTGAATTAAAGCCATTCTAATTAACTCTATACCAAGTGTTCTTTTATTTACTTGTAATTGAATTCCATAAAGATCTCTTTCATTTTTTTGTTTTTGTTGAACATAAACAGTCACAGTATTCTTCAATTTTTTCAATGGTTTTTTTAAATTTTCTGATAAAACTGAAGGGATTATTGATTTTAAATCTTGTCCATTTTCTTCTTTTTCAATTATAAATTCTTCCGTTTTGAATTCTCTATTGGAATCTCGTTTTCTTGATTTTTGTTCTTTTTTGAATTTCTCCATATCAAAATTAGATACGTCACTTAAATCTAATGAATCCATAGGAGGACTCAAAGAACTGGAAATTGAAAAAAATTCATCATCAAAAATCAGTTCGTTTGGAGGAGAATTTGAAAACATTGATTGGACAGGAAAATTAATTCAAAATTATTGGTTAAAAAATACACAGAAGAAAATTCAAAAGAATGGATGATTTATCACTTGATATACGTTCACAAAGATTAAGTGATACATATCCTATTAGACAAAGGTAAAATTATTCTTTTTTTTTTTCGAAATTACAATTAGAATTCAAGATAAATCTTTTGGTTTTTTATCAAAGTTGTACGCTAAATTTTTGGCATATTACATATTAAACCCAATGATAAATATATTATTTCCAAGAATACTTAATAATTCTCGAATTCTTTCATTATTTGGTTTTAGACCTTCAACACAAGTAAAGTTACTTTGTGAATGGACTTGTGCTGATGGACATATTTGTACATACAAAGAAGGTCATAAAGGCAAACATCTTTGTATTTTTGGACATGCTGAAAATAAAAAAATACTCAAGTGTAAATCAATATGTGATTGTAGAGGTTGTGAAGCAGATTGTGTTTTTGAACCTGGTCATTCTGGAATTCATAAATGTTATTTTAGACATTATCCATCAGATATACCATCAACTATGATACAAAAAGAAAGGTAAAAAAAAAAAAAAAGAGTAAAAGTCTTTGAAGTTTTCAAAACGAAAAATCAATTGGTGATTATATTGATGAATTGGCTTATATTACACCTGAAGATATGAAATTCTCTCATATACCAAAATGTGTTAAAGAAAAGGATGAAAATTGGTTCGAACCATGAAAGAAGTAATTTGTGGTTTGGTAGTAAAAAAAAAGTCAAGTTCAGATTTTGTTTCAAAATAAAATATTTTTATGAAAATCTCATAGAACTACATTGTATTAAAAGTTCAATCCATTCTCTCATTGAAGATTCTGAATTACATTCTAAATAGTATGAAATACCTCTTGAATAAATGACAAAACAATAAGGTCTCTTTTCTTTTAACTTATGATTTGTTGTATTTTCTTCAATTGCAGCTCCTTCTAAAAATATTGAACCTTCTGATTTTACACCACTTTTCCAAATTTTTTCACTTGAAAAAAACATTAACTTATCTGCTCTTAAAACAAAAAATTTCTTTGTCCAAATTCCTGTAATTGCTGATTTCTTTACAAGTTCACCTTTTCTTAAAATTTTTTTTTTATCTTTATGATGTTTTCTTTCTAAATCAAAAAAGTCTTTTCCAACACCTGCTGAAATAATTTTACTTTTTTTTTTCTTTTTTTCAGAACCATCAGAACTACCACCTCCTTCTGTAAAATTTCTTGGTGAAGATAAATTCTTTTCACTTAAATCATCATTTAGATTTCTTGGTGAAATAGTGCCAAGACTTTTATCTGATGAAAATGAGGTTTGAGAAATATTATTCTTATTAACCATTTCAGGTGAGTTTGGTGCTGATTTTATTTCTAATGCTTCATGTAAATATTCAATTTGAAAGAATCTTTGAGTATCATCCCATAATCGATTACAAATAAAAACCCAATCTTTTTTTGGAAATAATTTTTCAACTGATTCATCATACTTTACACTTTTTACTTCTGGTTTTTCAGGAGGTTCAAATAAAAATTCAATTTCTTCAAATTCTTCTTCTTCTTCTTCTTCAGATGTTTCAACTATAATTTCTTCAACGTGTTTTTTTTTTTTCTTTTTTTTAACTTCTTCTTCTTCTTGTACAATTTCTTCTTCAAGATTCATTTTTTCTTCACCTTCTTCAATTTTTTTTTTCTTCTTTTTTTTTTCTGTAATTTTCAAATTTGATAAATCATCTTCTTCTGGAATATCTTGTTTCTTTTCTTCAATTTTTGAAGGTTTAAATGAAAATCCTTCTTCTTCTTCTTCAATTTTTTTTTCTTTTTTCTTTTTCTTTTTTTCTTCCATTTTTGAACTTTTAACACTTGAGTCTGGTGTAAAAGTGAAACTTTCATCTTCTTCTTTTTTTTCTTTTTTCTTTTTTTTTTTCTTTTCTTCATCTGTTTTTACTCCAGAAGAAGGTGTAAAAGTGAAACCTTCTTCTTCTTCAGTTTTCTTTTTGTTTTTTTTTTTATTGAGTGAAGCTTCTAATCCTTCTAGTGTTAATTCTTCATCTTCTTTCTTTTTCTTTTTTGTTTTTGATTTCTTTTTTATTGCAGATTCATCAAATTCATCCATTTTTAGTTTTTATTTTCCGTTGTGTGTTTAATTTCTTATTGGTCAATGTACTAATTTGGGTAAAAAAAATAAAGAAAATAAAAATGGAAAGTAAAACAGAAACACCTCCTCATGGTATTTTAAAACATGATAAAAAAACTGATGGAAAAGAAAAACAATTTCATTGGAATGAAGATAACTTGGAAGAAAATGAAAAAATTAAAAAAGAATTGGTATGAAAACTTTTCATTAATTTTTTAGAATCCTCAAAAAATAATAGAACCAAAAACACCATATTCTTATCATAAAGAGGGTGATGATGAAAATGATACAATTGTTATTGAAACACAAGAAGAAGAAAAAGAAGAAATAAAAACTAAAGGAGAAAAACCAAAAGTCGTTGAAGAAAGAGTTCAAAAGCAAACAGAAAATAAAGCAGAAGAAAAATCAGAATGGGATGAAGAAAGTGAAGAAGAAGGTGAAGTTATTCATGACCCAAATTTTGAAAAAAAAAGAAAAGCTCATTACAACGAGTTTGAAATGATCAAAAAAATGAAAGAAGAAGGTAAATTAGATGATGAAGTTGATGAAGAAGAAGAAGAAGATGATGATGATGTCGTAATTGTTGTAACATAAATTTTAAAATTTTTTAATAAATTTTGCAATAAAGAAACCTATTGATTCCTTGTTTAAAACTGGATCAAATCTTAAAACTTTTTCAGCAACATCCTTTGATAATATTGAATGTAAACCATGAGTTGCATATTTTTTATACTTTTTATCAATATCTACCAACTCTAAACCTAATTCTTTTGTTGCAAAATTAACATTTTCTTCACCTTCCATTGGGTTCAATGTACAAACTGAATAGACTAAAGTTCCATTTTTCTTAAGTAATCCTACTGCTTCTTTCAATAATCTTTTTTGATAGGAAGAACATTCTTTCAAGAAATCTAAAAAAAAGTGATTAGAGATCAAAGGTCTTACTCATATTTTCATTATTTAAATTGAATATTGGTCGTAGTCCTAGTCCACTACATGGAGCATCTAATAATATTTTATCAAATGATTCTTTTGAATATCCATCTTTCAAAGCTGTAGTTGCATTTTGTTTAAATATTTGTAAATTTTCCAAGTTTTGTTCTTTCTTTATCTTTTGTAATATTTTAATTTTTGATCTATTTTTATCAAACGCGAATACTTCACCATTTTCTTTTTTTGATTCTGTTTCCATCATTTGTTTGAATTTCATAATGTTACTTGTCAAGAATTAATTATAATAAACAAACCATAAATGACTTGTTTTACCACCTGGTGCCGCACACATATCTAAAACTTTTTCATTCGCATTTGGATCCAAAACATGAGTCACTAAAGAATAATTTTAAACTAAAAATTAAAATTACCTGTTTAAAAAGAGTTTAGTATTAATAGTCAAATACCAATCATTGATGGCAAATTTTGAACAAAATATTTTGCAGAATCCAAATCATTCAAAGAAGAAGATGAGAAAATACATTCTTTTGTTTCAACAGCAATACCTGTTTTAATTGTATGGAATATAGATGAATGATCCATTTTTAATAATCCATTTCCAATGAATAAAAAGTTCTCATCAATATCTTCATTTTGAAATTTCTTTCCTCTTGGAATTTTTATTTTGTCATCAATTTGACATAAAATGGAAACGTTTTTATCATATTTTGAGATTCCAATTACACCCTGTTTTTAAAAGTTATTCAATTTTTTTTTTTTTTACTGGAGCAAAACAATGAGCTCCTCTTAAAACAGCTTCACCACATTTTTGACCAACTACAACAAAATTCTCTAATAATTTAATATCTTCATTTGGTCCAACAACAGGAAGACATAAACAATCAGGAATTGTTTCATGAATTTGAATTTCATACTTTTCGTCAAAAAACTTGAAAATCTCTTTCTTTGAAGACTCCATATCTATTGGGTTATTTACACGTATTGTCGTAATTGAAGGAGGTAAACTTTAAAATTATTAAAACAAATAAAAAAATACCAAAGAGATTTACAAATATTTTCAAAATGCTCTTTTCCGTAATGTTGTTTTAAATATTCAGCAACTTCTTCATCAAAATGAACTTTTAAATTTGAAAACATCAATGGTTGCGATAATTTTATTTTTTTTTTTGGTGGTTCTGTTGATTGATTTTCTTTCATGTTTTTTTTTAACGGAAAATTATTCAAATGGTATTGGTCTAAAATTTTAAACCAATGAAAATATTTTTTGATTTCTCTTGAAGTAAGCAGAAAATGACAAGCACAGTACAACACAATTTTGACAAAGAACAAGTTGAAGTTTTAAAAGAAACATTCGAGTTATATCAAATAAAATCAAAAGAAAATGTAAATGTACTGAAAATGAAAGAGTTTTCTTTGGCTTATAATTATTTAACTGGAAAATCCTTTTCTAAAGATCAATTAAATGAAATAAAAAGTGAAGCTGTAAAAAATGGTGCAAAATTAGAAGAAAATCAAATTTTAATTACATTTGAAATCTTCTTGGCTATTTTATCAACAAGAATGAAAAATTCTGATGAAGAAATTGTACAAGAAATGTTTCAATACTTTGATAGAACAAATGATGGATTCATAGGAAATGATGAAATTAGACATATTTTTAAAAGACTCGGAGATCATCTTTCCGTTGATGAAGTCAACTTGATGATACATCTTATGGATCATGATAAAGATAATAGGTTTTTTTTATTACTTTTAACATATTCAATAGAATTGATTTTGAAGAATTTAAAAAATATGTTTTGAAAAAATAACTTTTTATTTTTCATGTTTATTTTCTTTTGAAATTTACAATAATAAAAAAACATCACTTTTTGAAGATGTTCTTTTTTTCAGTGGCACTCTTTTTATAACAAATTCACCTTCATCAAGTTCTTCTCCTTCTTCTAATACGTTCTCTCCATAGAGATCAAATAAAGTTGACTCTATTCCAGGTTGATATATATCAAATGTTGATGATCCTTTTGTTTCTGATGGTCTTTCTTTTTCATCTCTGATAATTTCCAATTTTGGTGAATTGTATTTTGAATTTGGTGAATTCAACTTTGAGTTTGGTGTATTTGGCTTTTTAAATATTTTTTTGAAAACATCTGAGATTGTATTTAAAATTATATTGTGATTGTTCTTTTCTGGTTTTAATGACTCATCCAAATGTTTTGGACGTGCTAAAGTCAAATCTCTTAAACTCTCTGTATTTACGAATTCTGTTTCAGCAAAAGTATTTGAAAGTGGTAATCTTTGAAATGATCTTTGATTTGAATTGTTTGAGCGTGCTGAATTAATTTCTGTGGCAACCTAAAAAATTGTTAATTTATTGTTGTTTTACTTCAGGAATATCCGTTAATTGCAAAAATGATTGATATATACATTTTTCTTTTTTTGTTTTCCAATATAATAGAAATGCAGGTGGTGGACCTTCTGGTACAATTCTAAATTCCAAAACAATTAATCTCAACCATATTCTTTCCAGCAATACACCCTGGTTGATCTTTTTGGATGTTCTTCTTGTATTAAGTAAATCTTTGGCCTCTAAAAACGAAAAAACGTTGAGGAATTCATCTTTGCTTAAAGTGTTTAAGCTCATGACAAACTGACTTAGTTAAGAAATTGATTGGTCCGTGTTGTCCAATAGATGATTATCATTGACCCAACAAAAAGTATTCCTTGAATTTCTCCAGAATATTACAAAAGAGAAGCAATTAAAACTATCAGTTAAAATATATTTTAGAAGGAGAAATCTGTTTTGGGTATTCAATTGACCTTATTTGACGAATTTTCTGCCTTTTTTGAATTGAAAAGGTTCAATTTCATAGTTTGACCACAATGTTGATGAAGTTAATTTCTCTGTCAAATATTCTCAAACTATTAAATAATATCAACTTTTATTCCATTGATCTCCGAATCACCATTTTTTGAGTGATATCCAACCATTTTTATCATTCAGACAAAAATATGAGCAGTTCCAACAAACCTTTTCCTAATTTATTCTATTTTTCTGTTGAGAGAATTTTTAAAAGATATCATTGGTGGGAATTAAATTCAATCAAAATTTGTCCGAGAACAACATGTCAGAAGAAAATCAAAATCAAGAAGCAACAAATGATGAAAATGATAAAGTCAAAAGATTTTTTCCATTCACTGATGTTTATGAAGCATCGGATAAAATGATGAACTTTGAAATGGAAAAAGGTAAATAAATTCAAATATTTTGAAAATAATAACTAAATTAGCTAGAGAACTTTTAGATGAAACTAGAAGTTATTGTCCGATGAGGTATTTTATTTTTTTTTTTTTTTTATTTTTTCAGTCAACTTTTGTACGGTGAAACTTTCAATATAACAAGTATGGCAACACAAAACAGAAAAGACAAAGAAGTTGTGATTTCTTTAGTTGGAGAAGCCGAAAAAATGGCAATTGATTATTCAAAGAGCGACAAACATTTGGTTTTAAAATCAAAAATTAACATCTTCTGACAGTTTGGTTATTTAAAAAAAAGATGTAAAGTAACAACCATAAGTAAATCAGAATTGATAAATTGGAAAGCTTATATGAAAATCGTAACTTTTTTTTTGAATTAAAAAAAAAACAAGATTCAAGCAGATGCATTACTATCAAGGAGTATAAATCAACTTCAATTGAATCAATATTTAAGAGCAGCTTGGAATTTAAAAAATTGTTGGTCAATGTATGATGGACTTTTAAAATCCAATTTAGACAAACAAGGAAATTCAACACTACATCCTGAAATACAAGAACATTTAAAATTTGGTGTTGGATTATTTTATGTAAGAAAAAAAAAGAATTACTAAAATTTATTACAAACCAAAGTATATCATAAGTCTTGTACCTGGATTAATGTTAAAAGTATTAGAATTGATTGGATTTGTTGGTGATTCAGATAAAGCAATTGAATATTTAACAGAAATTTATCAAAGTAATGGATTAAAAGCACCTTATGCATCAATTATTTTAATGGCTGTTTATTTATTTTTACCATCTGCAATGTCAGATGTTGAAAAAAGTCTAAAAAGTGTTAAACCAATAATTGATCATGCTCGTGATGTTTATCCAAATGGTGCAATGTTCAATTATTTATCAGCACAATATGAAAGAAAATTAGGAAATGGTATTGATGCTACTAAATATTTAGAATTAGCAATTGATGCATGTGTAAAAATTAAAGTTGAACCAAATTTATTTAAATGGGATTTGGCAAATGTAAAAAAAAAGGGAATCTTTTAACAACATTTTAAAAGTGTTACTTAATGTGTTTAGATTGGAAAACAGCCATTAAACAATTAGAATTAATTTTGAATTCAAATCAAAAATCATTTGAATTTCTCTCAATTTGTGCATTACAATTATCATGTGCTTATGAATTAGAAGGTGAATCAAAGAAAGCAATTGAAACATTAAAAACTATTAAAAATTATGTTGGAAATAAAGGTAGATATGATAAAATGGTTTCAAGAAAATCAGAAACTATTTTAGCATCTTCAAATCCAAGTGCAGGTCTAATTTCAACTGCATTTGAATTATTATACTTTAAAAGAGATATTGCACATATGATGGAAGAACATTTGAAACAAGTTCAAAAAACTATGGAATCTGTTACTGCTTCTTTTGATCCACAAAAAGATTTACCAACAATGAAAAAAGAATCATTACCAAATATTGCTGGAAGTCTTGTTATTGAAGGTGCTGTTTGGAATGGTTTAAAAGATAAAGAAAAAGCAATATCTTGTTTTGAAAAAACTATTACTATGGAAAAGAAAATACCTGATGTTGGAAGACATTGGATTGTAAGTGCTTTGTATGAATTAGGTGAAATATACTTTCGTAATGGTGATTTAGAAAAAGCAAATGAATTCATCACAAGAGCATCAAATTATTCAAATTATGATTGGGAAGATGTTTATAAATCAAGATTATCAAAAGCAAGATCACAAATTAAAAAAGCATTAGAAAAAGCAAAGAAAGAGCAATCAAAATAAATGGTTGTTTTTTTATTCGCACTCATACAGATAACAATTGCATCTCTATTTGAATGGGATGCTGTTGTTGATTATTACATTCGCTTACGGCCATACTTAGGAGAATACACCGCATCCCGTCCGATTTGCGAAGTTAAGCTCCTACAGGCTCTCCTAGTACTAGGGTGGGAGACCACCTGGGAACCGGGAGTGTTGTAAGCTTTTTTGTTTAAAAGAATAATGAGTCTAGCAATCTTTGAAGTCTGGCAATTGTATACACACTTATCACTTTCTGAAAATCTTCAATTTTTTAAAAACAAGAAGTCAAAGAAAAATGGAAAGAAAGAAATAACAAATATTTTATTGTAAACTCTTTCATGTCCAGTTGAAGTTTAAATCCGATTTGATGAATTTCTTTGAACCTCTTCATTTTTAAAGTTTGAATTTCAAGATTCTTCTTCAAAAAGAATTTCATGTTCTTCTGGATAAAAGGAAAATGAAATTTATGTCAATTATTGAAGTATTCCACCAAATTTCATCGATAAATTTTTCAGCTTCAAATTCATTAACCAATGGAATTGAAATAGTTTCCAAACTTTTTTTCTTTTCAAAACTACCAACAATAGAATACAAACACTTATCACTGCAATTCCTTTGGATCAGTTTCAAGATCAAGTTCTTTAATGTATCAGTAGCCAATAACATCTATCCCAATTCATATCCTTGTTCATTTGTGAGTTCATAATTTTTCAAAGTAATTGAATTCAATGATTGATTTTGAGTTAGTGATTGAATAATTTTGATAAAATCATTTTGAATTTCTGTATCATAAAGATCAAGTTGTTTCAAAGTTGTATTTTTCTTCAACATTTCTGCAGTTGAGACACATGATTTGATTGACATTTTTTGCATTTTTAAACACCTTAATGTTGAGTTATCTTGTAAACATTTCATAATTTCATTGATACCTTCTAATGAAATATCATTCCCTGAAATATCTAAAGAGGTCAATGAGCTAAGAGATGCAAAATCTATCAATGATTTACCAATATCACTTTATGAAATATTCAACACTTTCAATGAAGAATGTTTTGAAATGATTTTACCAAGAATTTCCATGTTTTGAGATACATCTGATGACGAATGTCAAAAATGAACAAATTTGAAATTCAAAGTTTGATTCTTTTCTAGTCCATTAAATAAACTTAGAAAACTCGTAAAAACAATTTCTTATAGGTAAACCAAATCTATTTCTTTAATGTAATTCTTGGAAAGAGCATCACCTAAAAAAGATAAAACATTTCAAAAACTGTTTGATGAATAGACCTCATCATCAAGTTTGAATACAGTTTCAGGATACTTTTGAAAAACATTTATGAAAGTATTTTCGTAAAGCTTCAACTCCTCAGAAGTGAGACTTTTTTTTTTTGTTTTTTTTGGAATGTGTTTAATAGCATGTCTTAACAAAGCTTCACAAGTCGAAAAGTTAAATGTTCTATTACAGAATTGACAATAATTTGGGTCTTCAATTCAGAAATTGTTAAAACTTTGATGTTTCCTTTACTTTTGTTTGACGATTTTTTTATCCAATCAACATTCATGACGTATTTTCAACAATTTTTGGACCATCACAACTACCATTATGAAGTTGATGATTCTGGGTTTACTCTTTTAAGAATTCATAATGAAGTTACGTTGAACAAATTTTTGTCAGTGGTCGAACCTTCACTCAAGAACTTTGAAAAATTCAAATCTATTTTTCTTCGTGATTTTAAGTTCATTTTGACTGAAAGCTGCAATTATTTGGATTACTTTGATGAAAATAAATTGAATTTACATTTAATTGTAGAATTTAAAAATAGTTATTTTTTCAAACTTGACGATGGAACAAGCTTTCAATTTTCAAAGTTGATCATTCAAAGAGAAGTTTTTCGGAAAATTAATTTGAAACAAAAAAAACATTTTTTTGAGATGTTATTTAACTCCAACCATGAGAAATTATGTTTTAGAGATAAATCTACAACACAGTCCATTATAGATTGTCCGAATGGTGTTCACTCAGAAATTACTGATTTTAAAAGTTATTCATTCTATTCTCCATCAATGATGTTTATGGGGTCAATTAAAGAATGGACAATAAGCCAAAAAAGTACTCTCCATTCGGATCAAAATTCATCTTCCATTATTGACAGTTTTATTGGACATGGAATTTGTGTAGGTTTTATTAGATATATTGTTGAAAACATGAAAAGTGAAAGCAGGAAATTTGAAAAATTCATCGCAATTATGGAAAATGACAGGATCAAATTCAAACATGTTGAAATACAAGATTTTGATGAAACTGCAAATATAAAGTTTGATAAAATCTCCATTGAATTTCAATGCATTAAGATGAATTTTAATTTTGATGTTGGGGTGGCAACATGTTCTTTGAAAAAATCTAATGTTTTTCAAGATGAACTTTTGATAAATGAATCAAAAGAAAACATACATATCAATGGATTGCTTTCAGTTGACAATTATAAATATTTGAAAAGTACAAAATTTGAAAAGACATGGAAATTACTTGATGAAATCGAACCTCTATTTTTGCAACATCCCGTTCAAATCAAATATGGTGCACTTTTGGATTTAAAGACTTTGGATATTCTACATCTCGACATTTCATCAATTCACATTTTGACACCAAACTGGATCATTAATTTGACAGAGAATGAGACAGTTTATTCAATGTTCGTGGCTAATGATTGGAAATTTTCATTCACATTCTCAGAAAATTCATCTTATTTCACCATTTCTTCTTCTTTCAAGAAATTACATTTTAAAAGATTAATTCGTATAAGTGGAAAAGATTTCACAATTATTTTTCAAAAATTGGGATTCATTGAGGATAGTGTTGTTCATTTTGTGAAAACAGAAATGGAAATGGATATTCATACAGTTAATATGTTAAAGAGTTTCATTGAAATCAAAGGATCAATAGAAGAACAATCCATTGAATTAAAGTTCCCTTTGTTCAGTCGAGATTCAATAGAGTTGATACTGGATGGTCAAGTGCTATTTCCAAATGACAAGAAAGATAAGATTCCATCTGCAGAAATTCCTGCATCAACGGCAAATTTGAAGTTCAAATTCACATAATTATTCACAAGTTTGATGATTTTCAATTGTATCTAAAGAGGATGGTATTGTTTAGGCTTCCAACTTTTGAAGGATGCAACTATTTTGAAGTCAAGAACAACCCAAAAATTTCATCTGGTTTTGTAAATGTGCAATAAATGGGTTAATGGATTGTCTATTTATTAATGATGCATCTCTTTTTTTGAATCTGGATGACTTTGTGTTGTTGATTATTACATTCGCTTACGGCCATACTTAGGAGAATACACCGCATCCCGTCCGATTTGCGAAGTTAAGCTCCTACAGGCTCTCCTAGTACTAGGGTGGGAGACCACCTGGGAACCGGGAGTGTTGTAAGCTTTTTTGTTTAAAAGAACAATAACTCCATGAGATGGCAATCTTTGAAGTCTGGCAATTGTGCACATACTTATCACTTTCTGAAAATCTTTAATTTTTTAAACAAGGACTCAAAGAAAAATGGAAAGAAAGAAATAACAAATATTTAATTTTAAACTCTTTGTGAAAAAACAACCAATCACAGCACAGTTTATTTTAGGAACAATAGCTCAGTAAGAAACACAAAAAAATAGAAATGGAAGAAATTCAAGCATTAGTAATAGACAATGGTTCAGGTATGAGTAAGGCTGGTTTTGCTGGAGATGATCTTCCAAGATCAGTGTTTCCTACAATTATTGGAAGACCAAAACAAAAAGCAATCATGCTGGGAATGGGTGACAAGAATACATACATTGGCGATGAATCTCAATCAAAAAGAGGTATTTTAAGTTTAGAATATCCAATCGAACATGGTATTGTTACAAACTGGGATGATATGGAAGAGATATGGAGTCATACATTTTATTTAGCACTAAAGGTTGCTCCAGAGGAACATCTTGTTCTTTTAACAGAAGCTCCTATCAATCCAAAGTAAATAGAGAAAAAATGACAGAAATTATGTTTGAGACTTTCCGAACTCCCGGAGTGTATGTGAGTATTCAAGCAGTTCTTTCTTTATATGCTGCAGGAAGAAATTTTGATGTAGTTTTAGATTCAGGAGATGGTGTTACACATATAGTACCAATTTATGAAGGATATTCAATTCCACATGCTGTTCTTAGAATGGATCTGGCTGGTCATGATTTAACTGAATATCTATTGAAAATCTTGACTGAAAGAGGTTATTCATTTCAAACAACTGCTGAAAAAGAAATTGTCAGAGATATTAAAGAAAAAATTTTCTATGTAGCTCTAGATTTTAATGCAGAAATGGAAAAAGCAGAAGATTCAAGTTTCCAACAGATGTGGATTAGTATGGATGAATATGAAGAATTCGGAGCATCTATTGTTCACAGAAAATGTTTTTAAATTAAAAAATTTTTTATTTAAAGTAAAGAGAATTTCTTTGGATAATTCAATTCTAATTTAAATAAAGAATTGACAGTATTTGGAATTTCTAATTCTTTATAGTCAGCAAAAACATCTAAATATAATTCCATTTTTTGTTGAAATTGATCACCATACTTTTCATCTCTCATTAAAACTTTTAAAAGATATGCACAAATTTTTGTGTTGAATTGATTTTTCAAAGATAAATAATTCATTAAAGTTTCAAATTTATCTTTTTCCAAAATTTGTTTAACAATCAATGAAGATTCTTTTGAAAAATAAAAAATCAAAAGCAAAAATTTTTCAATTTCTTCATTGAATTGTTCAATTTTATCAAAAAGTATGAAAATATACTCTTCAAAAGATATTCTATTAATAAATTCAATATTTCTATTCTTTGTTAAACTGAATAATATTTCTAAAATTTTTCTTAAAATATCAATATTTTGTGTTGATTTTAAAATTTCGAAAAGTGTTGATGAACAGTTTAGGAAATTTTCATTCAAAGATTCTTTTGGATTTGATGTATTTAAATATTTGGAAATGGCAAATAAAATTGAATATTGTTTGATTTCTGAATAATTTCTTTGATGTGATTCAATTAATTCATTAATTAATGCATTTAAGAAACTTGTACCGATAGAATTATTGGAAAATTTGAACATTCTAAAATTTTCAAATTCATTGTAAATTGAAATAAATACATTATCAATGGTATAATATTTCTCTAAATTTTTGTATTTCAAAGTTTGAGAAATTACCCAATGAGGTTGTTCCTTTTTTTGTTCATTTTCTGAATAATTTCTAATTTCAAAATTTAAAAACATTAATAATTCTTTTTTCATTTCAAAATTCCAAATCAAAACAGGTGTCTTAATATCATTATTGTAAAACGTTTTTGATGTTTGTTTTTCATCCAATAAATAATCAGAAATAAAATGAATTGGTAAAATTTTTCTCAAATTTTCAACCAAAATTTTTTGATGATTATTTGATAAATTTAAAAATATTTGTAAGATTTTTGATTTTACAATTTCATTCGCTAATTTTTCGTCAACAAATAAAAAGTATAACAAATATAATAATAATCCATTTTCTAATATTTCATTTGATAAAGTATAATTTTTTGAATAAATTTCAAACATACTAACAACATCCAATAATATTTCTTCGTTCAATTTTTGAACTTTTGTATTTTCTGATTCAAAATCTTGTTTCAAAATATTGAATTGATAACTAAAAAAGTTCAAAACTTTTATATTTTCCAAATATTTTTGGAATTCACTATCCAATGATAACTCTTTAATAATTTTTATCAAAACACTGTGGTTTTTAAAAATGGA
This sequence comes from Neovahlkampfia damariscottae, assembly GCA_016618085.1. Taxonomy (NCBI): domain Eukaryota; phylum Heterolobosea; class Selenaionea; order Neovahlkampfiida; family Neovahlkampfiidae; genus Neovahlkampfia; species Neovahlkampfia damariscottae. The sequence continues at coordinate 18,241 of JABLTG010000063.1, forward strand.
TAAAAATTTGAATAAGATTTTGAAATTTTCTGAAGAGTCATCAAACACTTTCAAATTCAATTTTTTTTCTTTTTTCAATAGAACAAAGAACGATTCAAAAATTAATTCAATTTTTGTCAAATCATTGAAATTAGTATCCAAAGCTGAAATCAAATATTTTCCAAATATTTCTGGATTTTTCATCTTCCAATTAAAATTTTCTTCTTTCACAAATAAACTCAAAAATATTGAATCCACCACTAATTCATCTTTGTATAAATGATAATTAATTTTTTTGATGTCTGTTGCTAAATTGAATTGAAACTTATTTTCAGTCAAACTTTTGAATTCATAAGATATATAATTCTTCAATTCTGTTAATGTTTCTTCGTTCCAATAAAAATTTGGTTCTTTTTGATTGGAGAAAATTAATTTCAAAAAATTTTCTTCTAATTTGAAATATCCAGCTTCATCCAAAGGTTTATAAACTAATATTTCAACCAAATTTCTTGGAAGGATTAAATTCAAATCATAGAAAAACTTGAATTTTTGTTAACCAATAAAAATGGTTCTTACTTGATTTTCTTGATTTAATTGAATGTATTTTAATACTCTAATTGAATAAAATGCTTTCTTTTTAACTAAATTATCATTCAAATTTTCACTTAAAATATTTCTGAAAATTAAAAATGGTAAACCTATTTTTGTTGGTCAGATTTTTCTTTTATTTTTACCTCTATCCCAAATTTTCTTGATGATAAACTTATCTTTTGAAAATTTTAACAACAATTTGAATGATGCTTCAAATAAATTATCTTCAATTTCAACTTCATCTTCATTATAAAAACAATAATTGATCAATTGATAAAAAACTTCGTCTTGGAATAAAGTTGAAGAAAATAAACCAAATAATAAACTGATCAAATTTAAAAGATTTTTGATCAAAATTTTGAATTCAATTTTTTCATTTTCAACTTCTCTTAATTTTCTATAAGAAGAAAATAACAAAGACATTAAAATTTTGAATCCTTTTGGATTTCCATCTTCAACTATTTGTTTTTCTTGATATGAAGAAGATTGATTTTGATTATATTCTTGTTCATAAACATTGTCAATATCCCAAGCAGATGATTCAGGTTGATTGTATTCTTCTTCTTGAGATTGTTGAACAGATTCATCATTGAATTGTTCGTTGAGATTCTTTAAATTCATGAATTTAACTTGATTAATTTTAAAAGAAAGTAAAATTAAAAATAATTCAATTGCAACTTGAACCAATTTCACATTCCAATATTTTTTATCATAAACTGAAACCATGTTTAATAAAATGTCAAAATTTTCATATTCTTTAATTTCAATTTCATAATTGGAAATTAATAGGATTTGTATTTTCATTAAAATTTCTAAATTTTTTTCATTTATTTCACTTTGACAGGTTAGTTTTTGATTGGACAATAACTTACGTTTGAAAATGTTGGATAATTGCATTGTATAATTCATTTGGATTTTTAACTTTATAATCACTTCCTACTAAATTTTCTAAATAATATCCTTCAAAATATAATTTATCTATTAATAAAATTAGTGTTGAATATTCGATCTACCTTTCAATTCAAAATATTCAACTTTGTCCATTAAAGTTTCAAAATCATTGACTTTCAAATAATCAGCAATTAAACCTTCTAAATGATTTCTCATTGATTCATTCCAAATTAAAATTGGTGAATTCGTATTTTCAAAATAAATTTTTTCAAAATTTCCATCATCCATTTCAAAAAAATTCAACAATGCTCTAGGTAAATACCTTTCCAAAAAGTTTCCATTATACTTTAAAATGAGGTTAAATCCGATTTTTTTTTTTACTTTTTGTTTTTTATAAATGGATTTGATTAATGGAACTGAATCTTCTGTTAATCTTGAAATTTGATTTAAATTTGAAAATAGTAAATAAAATAACTTTGTTTTATATAAAGTTGGTACAATCAAATCATTTAAATCAAAAATTTTTTTTAATAAAGGAAATAATTGATGAAACAATTTTTCATTTTTTGTTTCTAAAATGGTTAAGATTAGATCAAAATAATTTGTTAATATTAAGATAAAATTTGGAATTGGTCTTAATACTTTTCCATTTTCCAAAGTTCTATTGTCCAATATTCTTAAAATTATATTTAAACTTAATGAAGAAAGTGTGATTAAAATTTCTTCTGATTCTGAATTCTTATTTGTCAATTGAATATATTTCATTCCCATTTCAATTAATTTTTCTTTGTCTAAAATTTCCAAATTACTTTTCATTGAAATAATATTTCCAAGCATGACTAACAATTCAAATGAAATTTGATTGGAGAAATTTCTATTCATATTTTTAGAATTCAATAAAGTTCATACTTATCAACCATTAATGAAATCAAGTTATTCAAGTGTGGAAATATTTCATTGCTCATAAATGTCACATATCTTAACTAATTAGAAATCATTTGATTTTTCTTACATATGATTCATTGAACGAGAGCATTGAAGAGAAATTTCTTCATTTTCTTCCATCATCAATTTATAAAATAATAATGAAATTAACTGTCTTGGAATAATTTTAGATTTTTGTAAAATCGACGTATCATATTCATCTGTCAAATATTTGATATAGTATTCACCAACTTTGGTGAATGATTTCAAACTTTTGTAATTAACATTGAATTCTATGTAATTCCAAGAAAAAATTTCATCTTTAAATTTTAACTTTCTTTTTTTGAAGTTTCTTATTTCTTGTTGTAAAGAATCTTTCAAATCTTTTCTTGTTTCTTCATTCCAAACAGCTTCTGCAGATACATAATTTTTCTAAAAAAGTCAAAAATAAACATTTTTCACATACCTTAATGAAGAAATTTAATTGGATAAAAATTTAACTTACTTGTAAATTTTGCAAGAATAATTTCCACTTTTGAGATTTTGTCTTTTTCTCCACAACAGATGATGAAAATAAACCTTTAGTTTCAATTTTTATCATTGAATTTTTCAATAAAATTTGAAAGAAACAATCAGGTAATATTCTTCTCATCATGTCAATGGATTCATCATAAAATGAAATTAAAAGATCAAAACCTTTTGTAGAATATTTCTTTAATTCCAATACTGTTGAGAATAAAGAGTGATATAATGCTTCAATTAATAATCCATTTCCTAAAACTTCCTTTTGAATCAATAAGACATCCTTTTCATTCGTTAATCTTTTGATTAAAACTTTGATCAAATGAATTGCTGCAACTTTAATAGGAATGGAGTTGGTATATTGGTAAAGCCAATAAAGTATATATCTCTTTTCAAAAAGTAATGAATATAGTGGAAATGAATTTGATTTGTGGAATTTTACAATTTTCAAAATTGTTGAAAGAACAAAATAAGTCCAAATTGAATAATCTTGTTGTTGATTCATTCTTATCTCTAATAATTCAAAGATTTTTCTGTTTTTATTCAGTCAAGATTTGTTTATCTTACTTTTGATTCTTCAAAAATACTTTTTGATTCTCAATTAAAAGAGTATCATTTTTTGAATATTTTGAGTTCATTTCTGAAACTAAAATGGAAAAAATAAATCCAGTTCTTTGAAATGTTAGAAAAAGGAAATTTACCTAAAAAAGAAGTTTTGTTAAAATTGGTGAAAATTTTTACGTTGAGTTTTCACTGAACAAACATTCAGTGATAATTTTATGATAAAATTGAAAATCTTCAAAAACGTATTTTGACTTCATCAAGTCAATTAAATTTAAAATGATATAGTTTTCTTTTTCTTTCATGAATTTTTCCATGATGTTTTTTAAAAGTAATTTTTCATTGGATGTGTAATTTGATTCAACCAAAATTGAATTGAAATTTTTTAAATTTTTATCAATGTTCTTTGAATCTGATATTTGTTTCATCAAATGATCACAATAATCAACATTGAAAGTTCTTCCTTTTCCTTGAATCGTAGAATTTAAACGAATTAAATTTGAGTATTGAATTTTTTGATTTTTTAAAAGTTGATATAAATTTAGGATGATAATATCTCTTTCTTTTGTTTTGAAATTTAATAATTCACCATTTCTCAATTCAATTCCAAATTTTTGGTTCTTGAAAAAAATGTTAATTTCCAATATAACTTTACATCGTCTTCATATCTGATTAATGATGTTATTTCTGATATTTTGAATATATTTTCATGGTCAACTTTGAATAATGTTTGATTAATTGTTAAAATCTTTTTGTGTACATTTAAAAAAGAATAACATTGAACTTACAGTTTTATCTGATAATTTGAAATTGAAAAGAGCACTATCCAATTTAAACTCTTCTTTTTGCAGCATTTCCTTTTCACTTTCTAGTTTTTCAACAACAGGAAATGATATTTTTAAATCCGTTTTGAAAATTGTTTTCATGTCCAATAATAATTCTGGTAAATTTTCAACAGAAAAATGTAAATTTTTGTAATTTTCAAAGTTAAAGACAGCAGCATTGAACTTGAAAAATTTGAATAAAAATAATCAAAAACCTCTAAAAAATATAATTTTTTCAATAATTCCAATGGATAAAAAGAAATTTTTTTTTCAACATCTTCTTTCACCAAAAATCCAGATTTGACTAAAAATAATTGAAACTCAGAATCACCATCCTTTCCTTTATACTTTTTGACATCTTTTGATAAAATTTGAATTCTTTTTTTTATTTCTCTGATGATAATGAAAGACTCATTTGAACTGTATGTTTCTTTTAACACTTTTCCTTTTTGTAAATGATGAAATGAAAAATCAAGTGGTTTCTTTGCTAAAGGCTGTATTTCTTTGATATCAGTGTATGAAACTTTTATCTTTTGATTTGAAGAAATATCAACTATGTTCAAACTTGAGAAATGTTAATTTTTTTTTTTTATTTTTTTCTTCACCTTTCGTCAGTAATTTCAAATATTTTCTTGGAAGAAGAAAACCATGAGGATTGATTAACGAAAAAATTGTCGTTGGTCACCATGCTCCACGTTTTTTCAACCTTCCAGTAAAAGTTCTAGATGATTGGTCGATTTTCCACTATGGCTTAAAAACTGAATACAGTTATATTTTGAAAATTAGAAAAATTTTTTATTTTTGAATCCAATCAAAATGTTTTGACCAATAGGAAGAATTAACTTCATCAACTTTTTCACAAATCAAAAAGAATGAGAAACCAAAAATCACACCCTCAACATAAACATAAACATAAAAAGAAAGAAAATCATATTCAGTATGTTGATGAAAATAATGAACCAAGAGATTTTCCACATGAACCAAAAGCAAGAAAATCTTATTTTGATGAACACAAAGAAAGTAAATATATACTAATATTGAATTATTTTTACAGCACATTCTGCTTTGAATGTTGTTTGGGTGTTACTGGGTAATATAAAAATAAATTCTAAAAAAAATACAAAAGTTTGTTGGGGTTCGAACCTTTGTTTTATTTATTTTTTCATCATTAGGTCTTGTTCGCATGTCAAAAACATATCAAAGAATTGGATATATTATGGATATGAAATATTTCTGGCAGTGGTCACAAAACTGGCAACCTGTTGCTGCGATATGGATTGGATCATCCATTGCAACCATGTTCACTGCTTCAATTTTTGAATATATAAACAATAGATTTGAACCTTTACAAGGAATTATTACCATCCTTCATATATGTTCTGTCTTTGGAGTTTTAACAATTCCAACCTATTTCGCGTTAGACCTTGATATTAATGTATGTAAGAATTTTTTTTTTATTCATTAAAGTATTACGTGGTGCTTTATTTATGCATTTATGCGTTTTAATGATGAAAATGCATAGTTATTTTATGTTTTTAAGGTATAAAAGAAGAAGAGTCAAAAACATGAAATCACTATTCACTTTACTTTATGAATATTTGGAATTCATTTTTTTTCCAACTTTAATTTATGAAGATAATTTTCCAAGATCAGAAAAGAGAAATTGGGGTTATATATTGTCAGAATCAGCAGCTTCAGTTGCAGCTTTTTTTTTCATGTATACTGTCATTGAAGAATTTGTTTCACCAGTTTTAGAAATTGAATTTTTGGGAAAATTAAATTTGATTGATAGTACTATTATTTTAGCTCCTGCCACATTAATGTTATGGATTTTAGGATTTTACTGTGTTTTCCATTCAGGATTTAATGCACAAGCAGAATTAATGAGATTTGCTGATAGAGAGTTTTACTTAGATTGGTGGAATGCAACAGGTAAAATAAGAAATTAAAATTGAATTTTATTAAGCAATGAGTGAATTTTGGAGACTATGGAATCGTCCTGTTTATAAATGGATGACCAGACATGTAAATGAATTTTATACATTTTTATTAATCAAATTTTGAAAAGATTTACATTGAAAGCATGAGACAAATGGATTCATTTGACTTTTATAGCAAAAAGATGGCAGCTATTTCAACTCAAAGTAATAATTTCATCAAATTTAAATTTCAATAAGTTGTAACTGCAGTTATTCATGAAGTAGTCATGATTGTTGCGTTTAAAGTTTTCAAACCAACATTTTTCATCATGATTTTAGTTCAAAGTAAGATTTTTTTCAAATTCATAACTCAAATAGTTCCTTATGGAATGTACATTTCTGAATTATTCAGAGGAACAAGAACTGGGAATATTGTAATGTGGGTAGGTTTAATGGCTGGATTTCCAATATTAGAAATGACCTACACCTATTTTTATGCAGTCGGATTTTCACAATAAATAATTCTATTTTTAGTTGATCCAATCATCTTGTTGTAAATTTTTTAGAATGTCAAGTGGAAGTGGTTCAACAGAAAATCCAAATGCTGATTTTGACCCAAAAAATTTTGCTAATTTACCATATTTTTATATAGGACTGACAACAGCTTATATTTTATTTACTCTATTTTGGTTAATTAATACTTATCGTTTTCGAAAAGTATTTTATTTTATTTTTTAATTTTTGAAGCAAAAAATACATCTACAATGGTTCATGTTAATGGTACCTGCTTGGAGAATCATAACTTCAATATTGGCATTCACAGGTATTTTTTTTAAATTTTAAATTTCCGAACTTGAAGATTATTTTTTTTGTTCAACTTTTGGGAAAAAAGGAAGTCCTACGTCTTGTGCCACATTTTTTACGACACTTTCAAGAGTGTCTGGAATTTTTGATGAAATATTTCTGTACTTCATTTTAACTTTAGTTTGAAAAAAAAAATATAATAACAAACCACAAAAAAGTTATCATTTGGATATTATGTAACAAGAACATCTTTTTACCCACATGAAAAAAGAACAACATTATGGAATCTATTTTGGATGGCAATTTGTTTATTAGCAGCAACTTGGAGTTCATATTTTTTAGTTTAACTTTCATTTTTTTTAATTCATTTTTTAGTTTCCACTTCTGATTATGTATATTGTTGTACTTGGAAGAATATTTGGATCTACTTATCAAAATATAAAAAGTCTTTATACACATCTCATTTTACTTGAACAACAAAATGAAACTATTAGAGATTCACCAACATCAAAAAAGTTGAGATTATTTAAGTTTGTTAAACCCATAATTAATAGTTAAATAGACATTTACAATACTCTTTGGCTGTTTATATTCTTGGAAAAATTTTAGTTTTAGTTTCAGAAATGGCAACTGTGTTTATCAGAAATCAGGTTTTGAAACCATATATATTTAACAATTTAATAGGCTTTAGGATTCATTTGGATTGAAATAGGCTCAGATAACCTTTGTGATTTAGCATTTATTGCATGTAAAAAAAAACTAAAAATTTAACATTCACTTTTGTCTAGATATCTATTTTATTTTCAGATCTAAGGATTTTGGATTGAATGAATCAAATGATGAAACAGCTAGTGTAACAGATTTCTCAGCGGAAAATTTAGAAGAATCTGATCAAATTGTATTTGTAGTTGAACATCCAAAGAAAGAGATTTCATCAGAACAATTCATTTCAAATTATAGTATTGCAAAATTAATTAATGAATAAAAAATATATATTTTTAACATTGATAATATTGTTCTTCAATTAAGCATTTATAAAGAATCCAACCTTCCAATGAACCGTGTTTAAATTCTGTTTTGTTTTTTTCATCAAATTCTTTTAAAAGTTTCATTTCTTCTTCAAATCTTAACTTTGAATCTGGTATTTCTTTTGGATCTTTTTCAAATGCTCTTAATAATGAAACAGTTGCGTATGAAGTTGCAGTTTGAATTGGTAAAATAAACTTTTCATTTTTTTCAATACTGAAGAATTTTGATGAAATTTCTGAATAAAATCTCTTTCTTTCTTCTTTATAATCTTCTGGAATATCTTTTTCAACTGATAATTTTCCTAATTGATATTTGAATTTTGTAAGTTCATCACGACTTTGTTCTTGCACAGAAAATTCTTCTTTCATCATTTTAAACATTTTTTCTTCCATTTTTGTTTTAAAGATATCCCATTTTTCAAAAATATTTTCCTCGGAGTTTTCTTTTTTTTTAATTATTATTTTTTTTTTTACCTATTGATTTAACTTTATTTGTTTCTTCTTCTGAAAAATTTAATTTTTTGTAAACTTCAATTCCTTGAGCAGGTGTATATTTTAAATTTGTTTTTTTTTTCCATGAAGGTGTTTCAATAACATAATCACCTTCTTCTGGTTCTTTGTAAAGTTTTGTTTTATAATCCTTCAAAGATTCGACATTTTTTTGTGATTTTTGATGTAACTCAAGAATGGACATATTTGCTGAAGTGATATAAAATCGTTTTGAGTTTGAAACTAATTTCTTTCTAACTTGTTGCATCATTCTTTTTGAACTTGTTTCGAAATGAATTTGATTGGTTGTCAGAAAAGGAAAAAAACTACTAGCTTTAAATTCCAACAAAAATACTGAAATATTGAGTTTCAAATCTAATCGTTATTTCTTTATCCATAGTCAATATATGATTGGTCTATTCATCTGTCAAAAGAAATGGAGAAGGATTATGTACTTGGTGAATTGATCTTTGCTTCTTCAAAAACTCAAATCCAAAAAGCAATCAAAAATAGTGATGGAGCAGAAGTGATCCTGAAAAAACCAACAGAAACTGTAGTATCTTTTTCAACCACAGAATCCTTCAAAAAAGACTTTCAATACACCAAAATGCTTCATCAAGAAAACTCAGATTATTTCCTCAACATGATGGATATTGTACAACAATCAGATGGTTCTTTTGTTCTTGTTGAAGAAGATGAAGGAAACTCACTAGAAAATTTGCTTCAAAAAGGAGTTTATCCACCAAAAGAGTTTTTATTACTTGCAAAAGAAATGTCTATGGCTTTACATCATGCTCATTCAAAACAAGTTCTTCACAGAGACGTAAAGCTTGCAAATTTTATTTTCAGCGAAAAAACAAACAAACCAAAACTTATCGATTTTGGATTGAGTATAATTGTAACAAGAAAAACACCTTCTGTATCATGTACAAATCCAATTGGGACATTCAATTATATGCCACCTGAACAAACTGGTCGTGTGAATAAGAACATTGATTTTAGGAGCGATATTTATTCTTTAGGTATTACTTTTTATGAACTACTTGTAGGAAGTGTACCTTTTGAAGGTGATAAGTTGGCTCTTGTTCATTCCCATATAACAAAAAAAATTCCAAACATTAAAAATGTACCTGATATCATCAATGATGTTATTCAAAAAATGTGCTCAAAAAATCCTTCAGAAAGATATTATTCAGCATTGGGAGTTGCTAAAGATTTAGAATTCATTTCAGAAAATTTAGAAAATATTCCAGAAAGTTTTACAGTTGGAGAACATGATTTAAAAGAATTTCAAATTCCAAATAAAATGTATGGAAGAGATAAAGAATTAAATCATTTGAAACAATCAATTACTAAACAAGAAAGTAATACAGTATTCATTTCAGGAGTTTCAGGAATGGGCAAATCAAGACTTATTGAAGAATTATCAAAAGATCAAAGTTTGAATTTATTAATGGGATTTGGTAAATTTGATCAATTTAACAGATTAATACCTTATTCTGCTTTCTTAAGGTTAGTAGAGAATTTCTTATTTTAACCTTTATAGCATTATAAAATCTTTGACAACAAAACTACTTTCAGAAAATAATAAAGAAAAAGATACAGTGATTTCACGCTTAAAATCTGATTTAAAAGAGTTTGGAGGTATTTTGACAGCTCTTGTGCCAGAGGTTGAATTAATCATTGGGAAGAAAACACCAGTTGAACCATTGGCTTCCATGAAAGACACTAAAGAAAGATTATTTGACATTTTTTTCAAATTTTTTGATTCTTATATTGGTATCTATAAATTGGTGCTTGTTGTAGATGATTTACAATGGGCAGATGCTTCCAGTTTTCTATTTTTACAAAAATGTATTTCTACTAATCATAATATATTTATCATTGGAGCTTATAGAGATAATGAAGTTGGTTCAAACCACCCACTTATGAATATCATCAATGAGAACAAAGATATACCAAAGATAAATATTCAACCACTATCAGTCGAAGATTTAAATGAAATGGTTTCAGAAACCTTATGTACAACAGAAACAATGAAACTAAGTGAATTGATTCATAAAAAGACACTTGGAAACCCATTCTTTTCGAGAGAATTTATCAATACACTTTATGAAGAAGAATTGATCACTCAAAACGAAGATGAATGGAATTGGGATATTGAAAAAGTTGAAAAAAGTAGCTTCAGCACAAATGTCATTGATTTTATGGTTCAAAATTTGAAAAAGAAACCGATGAAAACACAAAAAGTATTGAATAGAGCTGCGTGTATTGGAAACACTTTCAAAATTGAAGAATTGAAATGGATTTGGGATGAAGAAGGAGAACTTGAAAATGAATTAATAGACCCTGTAAAAGAGGGTTGGTTATTTCAAATAAGTTCAAGTGAATATAAATTCTTCCATGATAGATTACAACAAGCATCATATGAATTATTCAAAAAGGAAGATAGAGAAAAGAATCATTTTGTGATTGGGAATTTATTATTGAAAGAATTCAAAAATACAAATGATTTAGAGAAGAACATTTTCAAAGTAATTGATCATTTGAACATCTCAAAGGCATTATTTGTCGATAAGAAACAACTTTTGAAATTAAATTTACTCGCATCAAAGAAGTCATTGGAAAATACAGCTACTTCTTTATCTTTGAATTTTTCATCCAATGCCATTCAATTATCACCTGATGATCTTTGGGATACTGATTATTCAATTGCTTTTGAACTTCATTCTATGCATGCTCAAGCATTATTTGCAAATTATCTCCTTGAAGAATCTGAAAAAGAATACAATATTCTTTTAGATCGAGCAATTGGTAGATTAGACACATTAAAAGTTTACAGCAATTATTCAAGAATGGCAGCTTTAAAAAATGAATTCAACAAATCTTACCGATTATTCATTGAAACTTTAAAAATGTTTGATGAAACAAAAGAGATAGATTCAACAGACATGGCAAGTACGTTTGGTTGGATGATGAAGTTAAAATCTAAAATCTCAGATGAATTAAAACAAATTGGAGGAGTGAAAAATATCTTGAATTTAAAGAAATGTAATGATCCTGAATTTTGTTTATTTCTTGGTCTTATTGTAGAATCACTTGATATTGTTTTCTTGGCATCTGAAGCAAATCCATTAATGTTTGTAATTAGCTCTATGCTTTCTTTGTATTTGTACTTACAGCAAGGATTTCCGCCTGAAGCACCACTTGGATTGTCAGTCACTGGCTGGATTTTTACTTTCTTTTTTAAAGATCCAGATGGTAATGTTCTCACTAAAATTGGGGAGACTTTACATTCAATGGAAGAGAATCCAAAGTATAATGTAGCTGGAATGCATTATGCAATAGCTGTTGGGAATATTACAGCTGGAACATTTCAAAAAACACAATATCATTTTGACTATGCTGCAAATTACGCAATGAATCATGGGGAATATTTATATGGTTCATATAGTATAAACTCCATTCAATTGGGATTGAATGGTCAACATTTTCCAACTCTTCTTTCAAAATTAAACAAACGTAAAAAATGGGCAATGGAAATTAAGAATTATTTTGTTGCAGACTTTATTGAATTGATTATAAATTACATTTCTGATTTAGCTGGTATTTCAAAATTTAATCCAAATTACAATATTCAAAATGTGAGAGAAATCAAAAGAGGAGATTCTACTATTCCAGTTATTGAAGCCATTCTTCAATATCATAAAGGATTTTTTGAAGAAAGTTTAAAACTATTTGATGAAATGGCTCCAAACTCGAATAATTCTCAAGGAATGTCAGATTTTTATGAAAGAATGTTCTATTTATGTTTGACATTAGTTTCACTTTACAAATCAACAAGAGAAGAAAACTATTTGTCAAAAGCAAAAGAAGTGCTAGATGAATTTGAATCTTATGCAGATATATCAACTGAATACCTTTCTTCAAGATATAAATTGATGGAAACATATTTTGAATCATCTCAAATAAACAACAATCAAAATAGAATTCTAGGATCCTTTGAAGAAATTTATTCAATGATGAGTAAATTTGGATTGTTAATACCATCAGCAGTGGCTTCTGAGCTGACACTTGAATACGCATTGGAAAAAGAATTTCCTATGGGGGTATGTAAGATGTATTTAATCAATACCTTAAAAATCTGGTCTGGATTGGGAGCAAAAACAAAAGTTGATCAATTGAAGAAGAAATATTTCAAAGTTTATGCAACTTACGGACATAGAGGTTCTAGTGCCGATAGAATTAGCACAAAATCAACAACTAATGCAGATTCAGAGTCAACAAATTTTGGAAGTGAATCTTTGGATATGATGAGTATAATTAAATCATCACAAGCTTTATCAGTTGAATTAACAATTTCAAGTTTAATTGAAAAAGTTATGCATATTATCATTGAAAATACTGGGGCTGAAATTGGAGCATTATTTTTAGTTGGAAAAGAAGGAGAATACCTTGAAGCATCAATAAAAAATGGAAAAGTGAAAAATATTCACAAATTGATATCCAAATACAAAGAAAATGAGTTTTATTGTTCATTTCTTTTGATGATTTCTAAAACTTTGAAAAAGGCAGTCATCATCAATGATGTTTCAAGATCCGAATATGTTGACAATGATTATTTGAAAAAAGAAGGAATTAAATCAATTTGTATTCATCCAATCTACAAAGGAAAGAAATATATTGGAGCTATATATTTAGAGAATAAAACATTAGAAGGTATTTTTGATGAAGATCGTAAAGAAATCTTGGATCATATTTCATCTCAGTTGGCAATTTCTTATGAAAATGCGAAATTGTATGATGAAATGAACTCTTTAAATACATCTTATGAAAGATTTCTTCCAAAAGAGTTTTTAAAACAATTAGGAAAAGGAGATGTTAGAAATGTCAAAAAAGGAGATGCATCGACAAAAAATATTTCTGTACTATTTTCAGATATCAGATCATTCACAGATATCACTGAAAAAATGAATTCAGAAGAATCATTTTCATTTGTCAATGAAATATTATCATACCTTGCTCCAATCATTTCAAAACATAATGGTTTTATTGATAAGTTTTTTGGTGATTGTATTATGGCTTTATTCCCTTATGATGTTGATGATTCTTTGAAATGTGGTTTTGAAATGTTATCTGCATTGAAAAAATACAATGAAGAATGTAGAAAAGAATTGGATCCTGTGAAGCTTGGAATTGGAATTCATTTTGGAAATGTAATGATTGGAACTATTGGAGCAGAAGAAAGAATTGATGCAACTGTTATTTCAGATACTGTAAATACAGCATCTCGAGTTGAATCTTTAACAAAAACATTGGGATCAACATTTGTTGTCACTGATAATGTTCTACAAAATTCGAAATTGTTTCACAAAAATCGTTACATTGGAAAGTATTTGTTAAAAGGAAAACTCAGTCCAATGTCACTTTTTCACATGATTTCTGATGAAGAAAATATTGATGTTGAAAATTTTACGACTGGAATTCAATTCTTTGAATCTGGAAATTTCAAAAAAGCTCAAGAAATTTTTGGTTCATTAAATGATAAGACATCAAAATATCTTCAAGAAGTTTCAAAAAAATATGGTTATTATTCATTTGACAAAGATTGGAGTGGTGAAATCAAAATTGATAAAGATGGAAACTTGATTGATTTGGAAAATGATCTAATGGTGAAAAAGAAAATATCAAAATTATCAGATGAAGAAAGAATGAAAATATTGAATAATTTGATATCGAAAAATGGTTCCAAAGAAATATTGGAATTGATATCAAAACAAAATCCTGAACTTTTAAAAGATTTGTAAAATAAATCCAATTTCAAAATTTTATGAATCGAATTCACTTCTTCCGTCAAAAAAGTAGTTTTTATGGAATTTCAATCAAATAATTTTGGAAAATATTTTTGAAAAACTTGTTCATTTTTTAGAAACGGTTCCAAAATTTTCATTGGCTGTTGACCTAAATTCGATTCAAACATTGATTATTTAACCAATCCAGTTTTTGAATCAAACACTCACTAATTTTCATCATGTTACTCAACCTGATTATATACGGAACAATTTCAATTGCTTCATTATTCTTTTTTGCCCTATTGTACAAATTACACAAAAGATACAAACAATTGTCTAGAATGGAGGAACTCAGAAAAGCAAAAAATTTAAAAGTTATACCAAAAACACCACTATGTCTAGGAACTCACATCAAAGATCCTGTAGAAGGTTTTAATCACATTATCAACTTTGCAAAATCTGGACCATTTTATTACTTGGATGGATTGTTGGAAGATAGTAAGTTTTTAAAGTCATTCTAAATAGTATTAGTATTATTTGTAAATGATGCAGAAGCAATTAAACATATCACTATTCAAAAGAAATGGAAAAAAACAAGAACATTCAATTCAGTTTTCCAAACTCTTCTTGGAGAAGGTTTAGTTGCTATTGAAGGAGACAATTGGAAAAAACATAGAACTTTAATTATGCCTTCATTTTCACAATTAAATGTTAAAAACATGGTTGGACAGATCATTGATGAAACAAACAAAAGATTAGATGCTCTTGAAAAAAATAATCAAAGTTTAGTATTTGAACATTTCACTGAAAATATTTCTCAAATCACGTTATCAGTCATTTGCGCTGTTGGTTTTGGCGGTGATGTTGATGGAATTGATCAATTGGCAAAAGATTTTGTAAATTTGACAGATGACTTTTTCCCAGTGTTTCTCAGTATCATTGCGTTTGGAAAATGGCCAACAAAATTCCCATTACCTCATAACATTAAATTTAAAAGAACCAGAGCAGCACTTGAAAAAAAAGTTCTTGAAATTATCAGAAAAAGAAAAGATGAAAATGATGCTTCAGGAAGGGATCTTTTATCTTTGATGATCAGTGCTCATAGTGATGATGGAAATAACTTCAAGGATCAAGAATTATTTGATGAATCATTGACATTCTTGTTCGCTGGACATGATACGTAAGTTGAAAAAATTCATTAACTTTTTCAGAACATCAACAACACTGTCTTATCTCTTTTATCAAATGGCAAAAAATCCAAAAATTCAAAATGAACTTTTTGAACATATTAATGAATCATTGAAAGGTGAAGAACCAAATTATGAAAATATTCAAAATATGAAATTTCTACACAATTGTGTGAAAGAATCTTTAAGAATGGGACCACCTGCACCATTTGTCACCAGATTATGTGGTCAAGATGAAGAAGTACTTGGGTATGGTATTCCAAAAGGAACTCATTGTTTTTTGAACATTGCAGGATTGCACTATTCCGAGAAGTATTGGGATCAACCATATGAATTCAATCCAAAGAGATGGGATAGTATTGATGAAAAAGCAATCAAGTTTTGTTATCTACCTTTCAGTGTAGGTCCAAGAGATTGCGCTGGAAGAAATTTAGCTTTGGTTGAAGCTTATCTCATTGTGGCAATCACTTTGAGAAGATATTTTGTTCAATTCCCAGAGAATTTCAAAGCACAAGATGTAAAAATGGATGCAAAATTCATATTGAAATTGAAAAATCTTCAAATTCAATTGAAAAAAAGAGAAAAAATAAATGTTTAATTTTAGAATAGAAAATAAGAGTTTCATTGGTGCATTTTTCATGAATAAACAAGACGTTGAAACTTTGATTGAACTCTTTTTGGATGATTTTAAAAATGGTAAAACAAAGAATATGCAACTGAGACAATCAGATCTTTTCAAGTTTTTGTTTATCAATTTTTAACTGATTTTTCAAGTTCTATGACTCAATTTATTTTATCGGATAACTCTGAAACTATAATTTATGATATATTTTGTTCAAAAATTCAAATTATGTTTCTTGATTTGTTTGATATTTTTCACTAACATTTTTCTAGAATTAAAATTAAAGAAACAGAGGAAGAACAATCACTACATTTCTTAAAGTTATTTGAACATACAAAAGAGTTGATTTCAATGATTGAAAAAATATGCGTAATTAAAAAACCATACTGATTCAAAATAGTTTCAAATTCCATTCACAAACAGTCCAATGAATTTTTGTTTGGAAATATTCATTCAATTGACACTGGAAGATGAAAAATTCATGGAAAAAATTGAAAGATATATAATAAAAGAAGTCGATAAAAAAGAAAATGCAAGAAGATTTCATCCACTTCCAAAGTTAGCAGAGAATTTATTCAAAGTAAAAAAAAACATTCAACTAAACTTCAAAAGACAATTGTTGAGTTGAAAAAAGATTCTATCAACTTTTCTGAAGAATTTCATAAAAAAACAAAACGTTATATTCAAAAATTCAAAGACGACAAAGAGACATTGGAAAGGAATGAAAAATTTTGGAAGAAAGTCAATCAAAGAACAGATCATAACATATTCAAACCAAGATACAATATAATATATCCAGAAGATGATGAAACAAATTTGAAAAATATTCAATTTTATCGTGGAAAAATTCAAAGTTCTCCAGATCAAGTTTTCATTTCAGATTTTCATGAAAAGTGGTTCGGAAGGTATGATAAATTAGAAATGGGACACGGATTCATTCAATGGTTATTTCCAATTCGTGAAGGAGGATTGAATTTTGATGCCCAATCATTAACCAAAAATGAATCTAAACAATTTCGAGAATCAAAAGAACTTCAAAGTATGATAATCAAATCATACAAATTAATGTTGAATTTTTATGGAATTAAATTAGAAAATGAAATATTAGGAACAATTAAAAGGGATGATTCTAATTGGAGACAAAGATATAACTTCTTGAATGATTCATTTCACAATTATTTAAGAATAACAAGAATATTAAATTGTTTGGAATTGACTGGATTGGGTCATTATAAAATTCATTTGATAAATCATTTCATTATTGAAATATTTCAAAATGGATACATCAAAAATGCTAAATCAAGTTTAATTGAATTTTGGATTCCAACTTTAAGAAAGAATTCTGAAATAAAATCAGTTGAAAAAATAATTTATAAACTGACTGGAAAAAGAATCAATAGAAAAGATTTTAAAGTTCCTTCTATTTCTTGGGCGTATCAATTTGAATTTGATGAAAAGGATTCAAGTGAAGAAGAGACAGAACAGGAGGGTGATTATGGTTCACAACAAAAAAAAGAGTTTCGACCATTTCAAGGTAAAGGTCGCTCACTTGAGTAATATTCATCAACTCACAATAAAAACAGTTTGTGGATGTAAATTTGTTGATTTAACTGGATCTTCATCATTATGCCCTTTAGTTTTGAATTATCAGATGTTGATTATCAAGACAAAATGAATCTCAAGTTAGATCTATTAGCTGAAGTTGAATTAATAAAAACTTTTTTAATTTTCATCTTTTTTATCATTTGATAATTTATTCCAAATGAAATAAGACATACCAATTCCAATAGTAATTCCTAAACCATAAGTCATAACATTCCACATTGAGTTTGATGATGAATCAGAATTTTTCTTTTTCTTTTTAATTACTTCTTCAATTGGTGCTTTTTTCATTGGTGGTGAATTTGTATCTGAAGATGTTTCTAAATCTTTTTCGCTATTTTCTGTAATTGGAGATGATAATTTTCTTTCACCAAAAACTGAATCCATTTCAGGTTTGTTTTCTTCAATTGGAGATGGAAATTCATTATCCAATTTCAAATCTTCTGGTTGATATTCTTCTACTAAAATAGGTGAAAGAGTTCCCAATTTTTTCGCTGAATTTTGTTCAATTTCTAACATTTTTTCATCAAATGATTCTAGACTTGAATCCCATTTTTTAGCTTCCAAAATTAATTCATTTCCTAAATTTTCATTTTTTTCAATACCAAGTCCTTGTAAATAACATCCACCAACTTCTAAACAACTTGCACCATGACCACGATTCATTCCACAAATAAACCAGATGAAAGCTTCACTGAACATTTCTTTTTCATAAAAATATGTTCCAACTTCTAACATTGCATGAGGAAATCCTTTTGATGCTGCTTTAATCAAAACTGGTAATTTTTCTCCTTCAGTTTCACTAATAGCACCCCATCCTGTCATTGCAACAACATCTTCATTCATTAATGCAGCTAATTTAGTGTAATACATTGCTTCTTCTGCATTAACATCAAGGTTATAAAATTTTGCAGTTGATGCTGATGAGAATATGGATATTAATGTATTTTGTGCATTTAAATTTCCACTTTTTGCAGCTGATTTCATTTTTTCGATGAATTTTTCATTATTTTCTTTTTTTTCTTTTTCATCTTTTGATAACTTTCCAAGAGCAGCATACGCTTCATCAAGAGATTTATCACCTTTTTTTTGATCCATTGTTAAATCTTTTAAAAATTCTTCTTTGATTTTTGTAAATTCTTGTAAATTTTTTTCATATTCAGTTGAAAATTCTTTTAATTCATTTGTTTTTATAGGTGTATAAAAACAAAACTTGTGATCAATAAATTTCAGTATTTGTTGTTTTGTTTCTGGTAAAAACTTTTTATCATATTCCAAAAAAATTTTGTTTCCTTGTTTTTCCCAATGATCTTCAACATTGACAGGATTAAAAAAATCATCCTTTTTAAAAATATATTAATTTTTTCTTTCTTAAATTTACATCAATTATTGGTTCTTGTTTTCCAACTTGAATTTGAAGGTGATTTGATGTTTGTTTGATTTTTATTTCTTTACTTTTGATTTTAGGTGATGGAAGGTATACAGTGATTTGGATTTTACTGTTTGTATCTTTCCATGAAAACTTCAAAATTCCTTCCATTTTTTCTTCAAAATATTTTGATTGGACAAAAAAAACATCAATTTATTTTTAAAAAAGTGCTTTGAGGCGAAAAATTCATTTTCCTTGAAAATGGGCTGGAAATAAAAGCAAAAAACCTTTATGGAAGAAAAAAAAAGAACTGCACACCACAAGAAAGTTATCATTCAGATAAAATTGGTTTTGGTTTTGTTGGAGTGTGGTCAACAGTTCAAGTTAAATAGTTATTCAAACATAGATTTACAGATTTACAATTGTCATGATTATGGAGCAAATCTATTTACGTCACAATTCCAAGGAGTTAACTGCACTATTTAATGTTAAATGATTTACTTTTGAAAAGATAGCTCGGTTTTTTCAGCAAAATCAAGTTTCTTTCAAAGATTTTACAAGAAAAAAAGATTTGAACATCTGAACATTGTTTGGAAAGAGGATGTGATTGGTGAGTTTATTCACCAATGAAGTTCGTCTTGCTCGTGTCAGTGCTTTTTGCAGCTGTTTTTTGTTTTGAACAAAATCCAATTGAACCAGTTCCAATTTCAACATCAGCCACTCCAACATTACTCACTATCAAAGGTGGAGACTTCACGACTACCATAGCCCTTGACACTTGGAAGCTCATAACATTTGAAACTGACACTTCAAAAGTAATTCTTGAAGAAACAAGTTCAACAACAAGACTTTCAGTTACAGTATGGAAAGGAAGAGATTATCCGATATACCTTGGTTATTTATTTCGAACAGGAAAAGTTCTTGAAAAATATGAAGCAACAAAAGTGGATTCCTGGAGACAAGTTGAAAATACAGTTGAACTTGTTGTTTCAACAACATCACCAAACTTAAAAATTTCTGTCAAACTTTTTGATTTCAAAAGAAGACAATACTCATTTAAGGCGACAGTTCCTGGTAAAAATTCACCTTTAAAAGAACCAAGAATTTTCATGAGTCAAGGTTTTATGACACCAAAGAAAGAAGGTTTTTATGGTTTAGGAGAGAGATTTAACACAAATAACCATCGTGGACATGTTATAGAAGCTTGGGTTGAAGGTAAAAACAACACAATTTTTCATTGATTATATTACCAGAAGGAGGATGGTCTACTGGATTTTTCTTACCAAGAAAAAGTAAAATTCGAGTACCTAGATATTACTCAACACATTTCCCAATTCCATTTTTCATTTCTAATCTTAAATATGGTTTTGAAGTTGATACAAATTACACATCTGTTTTTGATTTTGCCAAAACCAAAAAAGATGAATTTAATGTTGAATCACAAAGCACAGATGTATCTTGGACTATTTATGGTGGCAAAAGTCCATTAGAAACTTTGAAAATGTACACAGAAAGAAGAGGAAGATCATTGATCCCGCCAAAATGGGCTTTTGGTCCTTGGAGTCAAGCTGGAGGTGAATTTAATTTCACTAGAGATCCATATAGAGCTTCACAAGAATTCTTGAAGTTAGACTCTCCAATATCACATGTAGTTAATACACTTCACTTTTTACCTGCCAATTCTGAAAGAGGAAGAGAAGCACAAGTTAAAAAATTAAGTTCAGATCTTTTAGGGATTGGTTTAAAACAAACAGCTTATTATAATCCATATGTACGTAAAGATGTCTCACCAGATTATGATCCTTGTGAAAAAGCAGGTTATTTCTTAAAACATCATAATACAACAGATTCTTATGTGTTTTGGTATTTTGGTGTAAATTTTTATCAATGTTCAATGTTTGATTTTACAAATGAAGAAGCTGTGAAATATTTTAAAAAGATTCTTCAAAGATCAGTTGATTTAGGATTCAAAGGTTGGATGCAAGATTATGCAGAATATGCACCATATTACTCAAAAGCACATGATGGAAGATTTGGTGATGAATTGCACAACCCATATCCTGTGTTATTTCAAAAAGCAACATTTGAATTTCTTCAACAATATGATGAAAATCCAAATGATAAATATGCTCCAGATTACATTCCATACTGTAGATCAGGATACACAGGAACATCAAAATGGCAATGGGCAACTTGGAGTGGAGATCCTTCATCTGATTGGAGTTATGCTGCTGGATTACCTGCACAAGTAACTGCTTTATCAAATTTAGGATTATCAGGTGTTCCTTATTCAAGTTCGGATATTGGTGGATTCACTTGGTGGGTAACACCACCACCAGAAAATCAACTATGGTGCAGATGGGCTCAATTTTCTGTATTTACTTCTTTTATGCATACACAAACTGGTGGAAAAGGATTTGGAAAGAAAACAAAAATAATGGATACTCCAGAAGGTCGTTTCTGTTGGAGAAAATTCTCTAAATTACGTACTCAATTATTTCATTATATTTACAATGCTGCACATGATGCATATGATTCCGGTGTTCCTTTATTGAGACATCATCTTTTAGAATTTCCAGAAGATGAATATTCTCACAGTATTGCATATGATTTCACCTTTGGAAAAGATATGCTTGTTTCTCCTGTTGTCGATGAAGATCAAACTAAAAAATCAATTTATCTTCCAAAAGGGGAAAATGAATGGTTTGATATGATGTCAAACATGATTTATGATGAAAAAGAAGGAAGATTTAGAATCAAATATTCTGAACCATTTAAAGGTGGACAAAATGTAACCGTTATATCTCCTGTATTTAGTCATATTCCAGTATTTATCAAATCTGGTACAATTCTTCCATTATTAGATCCTTCAGTTTGGACATTGAATGATGCATCTAATGAAAATGTTGTTACTTATTCCAAAAGAGAACATTTACTTCATTTGATGATTTTTCAAAATTCAAAAGGTACTGCAAAGGGAAATGTTTGGGATGGAGCTGAATTTCTTTTTAGTGAAAATTCATTCATTGCACAAGATAAAAAAAATCGAATTTTGATACTTCAAATTCCAATTAAAGAGATGAAATTTACAAGAATTATTGGAAATACAGGTCCTATTGATAAAGTTGATTCATATAAAAAATTATTATCTGTTGATAGAAATTCCAAATCGGGATGGGCTGTTGCAACTGACGAAAAAGTAATTTGGATAAGAATGCAACCAGAAGTTAGAAAAATTCAAATAATTTAATAAAATTTATTGCCAGATTTTATTGAAACACTTTTGAGAATTTTGATTGATTTGACTTGTCAGTTCATATTGGCATCGCCTTTAATTTATTGTTCTATTTTGAGAAATTGCAGAATATAAAATTGATATCTTTGAATATTTCAACTCTCTTCCTCAAATTAACTTGCATAATCTGCATTCCTTTGATTTGAGTTTTGATCCAGGATAGATATTGAAGGAGCTCTGGCAGAGTGATCCTTTCATCGAGATCAGATAATAAACATTTTTTAATAATTTCTATATATTTATCCCTGAAATATAATTCTTTTTTGATGGGTACTTGTTTGATAGTTTCTTGATAGTTTTTTGTGGAAAAATCTAGATGTCCATCTTTCATCATTTCAAATAGAATAATACCAAGAGACCAAATATCTGTAGAAAATGTATATTTTTTACCTAATTTCATTTCAATTGATTGAAAAATTGAATTTGATAGTTTTCCAGAAGTCAAATATTCTAAATTATGAACATATCAACATCTTACTTTTTTTTTTTTTCAATTCTTCAGCATCATCAAAACCTGTTAAAATTGATTTTAATTTCCCTAATTCTTGGTCAATTAATACATTTTTTAAATTCAATTTTCTGTGAACAATATTCTTTGAATGACATTTTCCAACTGTTTCAACAATTTGATAAAAGAGTTCAATTTTTTCTTGTTCATTCAATCCTTTTTTTAGTTTATCATCTAAATTTCCTTCAGGACTACAATAAATTGAATTTAAAATAATTTTTGTTTCACTAATAATCCATCTAGAATAATTAGTGCAAATTTGAAAAATATACCACTAATACATGATAATGACTATTTGAAAATCCTGATTTGACATGAATCACTTGAGAACTACGGAGTTTTAAGAGGATGTTCCTTTCCATTTCATGATCAGAAGAACAAGGTATTTTTTTCAAACAACACAAACTTCCTTTTTTATTTTTCGCTTTGTACAAATTTCCTGTTGTTCCTGAGCCAAGTTTTTCAAGAAAACAATATTGCTGACTCATGATGATTTTTTTTTATGGTGTGGTAGGTGATTGTACAGTCTGTCAGCAAATCAGCTGAGATTTTGAATTCATAAAAGAAAAATAAAAGAAACCCAAATTCAATTCTGTAAAATTAAAGTGATAAATATTCTTGTTGTGTTTCAGTTCAAATTAAAGGGTATTGTTTTGAAACTATAGCAAATGAAAATAGACTTCCATAAATTGCTAGAAATAAAAATCAAATTTATTAATTTCTTACGTTTCATTTGCTAATATTAATTCATTTTCATTTTTTGAAGATAATAAACAATCTTCAATTAATTGAGTCAAATAATCTAAATTTCCTGAATTCAATTGTTGAATCCAAATAAAAGATTCTGAAATTGAAGTAAATAAATTTGATTGATGTAATATTTTTGAAATCATAAATTTATATTCAAAATCAGTATTTTTCTTTTCAATAAAATTATTTAATGTATGTTTAAATATATTCATTTTCATCCATGAATCAAAATTAATATTAATTTAAATTAAAAATTGAATAATTTCATTAATACTTAAAACATATGGATTTTGAATGATAATATCAACTAAATTTGAAATTGAAACAGTTTATTTATTCAATATTGAATAATAAATGATTTCTTCAATAAAGCTTATACCACTGTTTTCTACTAGGTAGTCATCAAGGACAAACTCAACAAGAAAATTATTTTGACTTCAGGTTCACCATTTCATGAAAAAACAAGAATCTATTAATAATAGAAATATCAAGTTTACTTCTCTTAATTTGTTCATATTGTATTCAAAGGCCGGAATTGGAGAGAGTTTTGTCAAGAAGATTGATGGATGTTATTCTCATGGTTTTATGGGATTTCCTTTACAAAATTAATGTAAAATTATTGGAAATTTTTGATGATCAAAGAAGAATTCAATCAATCTGAAATATTGTTAGTTTTTTTTTCTCATCATTATTCCTTTCATTCATCCTGAATAGTTTTTTGTAATAAATTGAAACATAAAACAAGATGAGAGGAGACATCTATTGTCCAAAAACGACAACAATGACCGAAAAGGGAATTAAATTTCCTTTTTTGATTCAAAGTTACGTGTTGTGTATTAATGTCATTTCAAAGAAATCTCAATGTTTTATTGGCTTCTATTATGATGATTCCAAAACTATTCATTGGTCTATGATGTGGATTTTATTTTAAAGTAAAATCATTGGCTGCTTTTTCTTGTAGTTAATTGGTCAATGATCCTGGAAATACTCAGTTCAATTGTATTAATCATCACTCTTCTAATAATATATCTATTTTATCTTGATTACTCAAACAGGATCAGAATTTACAATATTAAAACAGGAGAAACACTAAAAGGAAATTCAATTTTTTTTCTTCCTTGGTTTCTTCTAGCTAACAAAAAAGAATCAAATATTCAATATACTAGGAATTTAGATAAACACCTAAAAAGGCCAATGGTTAGTGCATGGGAATTCAACACAATGATGGTGCGAGTTCTTGATCCAGTTCTATGTAGAGAAGTTTTGAAAGATACAGATACTTATATGCACACTTTTCTGAACGTAGTGAAATATTCAGATCGATTTCTTGGAAAAAATCACTTAGTTGCTGTAAATGATTTTCATTGGAAAAGGCAAAGAAAAATTCTTGACCCTGCATTCAAATCAATTGGAAATTATTTCAAAATTTTTTCAACAAAAACAGCTGAAGTTATTCATCAAATGATCAAAAAAAATCGAGTTGTGGACAGCGTACATAAATTTACTCAAGCTATGGCTTTGGATATTTTGGGTTTGGCCATTTTTGGTTACGATTTTAAGTCCATTTCATTGGATGACAATCAGAACCTGCATTCGTATGTTTATTTAACTGATTTATTTTCCAACATTAAAAAAGCGCTTCCTGCTTTAATTACACATAATTTCGATTCTTTAGAGTCAACAAAAGAAACAATCAAACAAATTGAGATTTGGGAAAAATTGAGAAGCTCATTGATCACAGAATCAAAAAAGAGGATTCAAGAAAAAATCATTGATAGTTCTAGTTTTTCAATGCTAGATATGATGGTAGAATCACTAATGGAGCATGATGAAGATGAAAGAATGACAGAACAAGAAATAGCTGATAACATTGGGATCTTTTTCCTTGCAGGTCATGAAACGTAAATCAATCAAATTTTAACATTTCGAAGAACTGCAAGTGCGTTAGCATTTGGTGTTCAGGTGATTGCAAAATATCCAGAGATTCAATCAAAATTGAGAAAAGAAATGATCGAAACCATTGAACACATTGATCCACAATCAATTGAAAATTTACCATATCTTACAATGTTTATTAAAGAGGTGCTAAGAATGTATCCACCTATTGCTGCAACTCCACCTAAAGTTACTTCAAAAGATACTTATCTTGGTGATTATTTTATTCCAAAAGGTAGTTATGTCAGTGTATCAGTGATTGATGTTCACATGAACGAAGAAATTTATGAAAATCCTGAAGAATTCCGTCCTGAAAGATGGGAAAAAAATGCAAAGAAAAAAATTCCACATTACGCTTGGATTCCTTTCTCATCAGGACCTAGAATTTGTATTGGTAATAATTTTTCTATGATGGAACAAAAAATATTCTTCACTGAATTATTGATGAAATATGAAATTACTTTAGTGGATCCTTCAGTATCTATTGAAGTGTCATCAAATTCAAGTATTCTTCAATCACCAAAATCTGTTTCAGTCAAGTTCTCCAAGGTATGAACACAAAAAAAAAGAAAAATTGAGTACAAAATAAAATTGATGTTTATTTACAAAGTAGAGTGAAAACGTTTTGCTTTTGTGATATCTAAGAATTTGGAAATATGAGAAAATTTTTTGATTTCTAATTTTTGCAAATGTAAAAGAATTATTTTATCTTCATTTTTGTCATAATAAAAAGAACCTCCAAAAAGTCTTGAGATAATTTTCTTTTCATGAACAAAAGTAACCAATTCAAGAAGTTGATTAAAAATTTTCAGCTTTTTTGGCATTTCGGTTTCAGAAAGATCCCGATTCATCCTTTCACTTATAATAAGACTCTTGGACAATTCATTTTGTTACTACAATAAACTTTAGTTTTCAACTTGGAGTTTGATGTTTCAGATAAACAAGTCACGGTTTTAATAATAAAATAATACAAGTAGTGTTATTCACAATAAGTATGTATTTAGGCAATAGGCAGTGTTTTCAAGCGATATGTGGTGCTATTTGCAATGAGTCATTCATTACATAAAAAGTCATGCTAATATAAATAACAAAACACTTCAGTTTGAAACATGACGCTTTTAATTAAAACATAGAGTTTGAAGGAAAAGAATATTTATTCTTCGATTCTTTGCTTCTTTTGACTGGAATTTTTGTTTCTTTCTTGTTGTTTTCTTTTCTTCTCTAATTCCTCATCAGCATAACTCTTTAAGAGTACTTTATAATAGATACCATCTTCATTTCTCAGGGGATATTTCATAATGTGATAATTAGTGAGAGCATCACAAACTTTAAAGACCATAGAATAAGAATCTTCATCCCATTTGTATTTCCCTTCCACAATCTTGAATAATTTCTTCATTCTTCCATAAAAATTTTCACAAATAATTCTGTTCTTCGCAATTTTCTTATTTCTCACATTTTCTTCTCTGCTTAAATTTGTACCTTTACTTGGAAGAATGGTTCTGATCTTTTCACTTGCTCCTTGGTATCCCTTGTCAACAAGCAAAGCTCAATGCTTGGAGTTTATCTTTGAGCTCTCCTTAATCATTTACATTCATGTTTGAACCTTTCGTTTCCAAGAATTTCTCATAAATTTCCAAATTGTCTTTAAAAATGGTAAAATCGTGAACAGAACCAGCATAAATATCACTGATAAAGACAGTTAATCCGTTTGGCAAGTGAGATACTTCAGTCTTGTAACCATAGGCATGATGATTTCCAGAAAAATAATATTGAGTATCTCTAAACAACATATTTGGTTTAGTTCTCAATTGAAAGGTGACATCCACGACAAGACCAACTTCTGGATAATCTTCCAATAGGACATTCTTCTTCACTTGTTCATCTTTGTAAACAATTTGAATTAATTCACTTGTCAACGGTTCTACAATTTTTTCCAAAGTTCTGTTGGTAGTAGAAATAATAGTAAACTTTTTTATTTTGTAAGTGACACTAAACTTGTCCCATGATTCATAATGCTTCAACATGACCAACGTAAAGAAAAAAGAATCTAACGGTCCTATTTCCGGTTTCTTTCCTCTTCCTCTTGTTTTTATTTCTTTTCCACCAAAGAATAAAGTTCCATAAATTCACTGATACTAAATCCTGTCATGACTTTGATGGCTTCACTTCCTTCCTTCACAAATTTTTCATAATAAACGCTTTCTTCTTCTTCCATCTGAGAGTTTGAGGAAAATTCTTCCACCACTTTCTTAATCTTTCTTTTTTGTCTTTTTCTAGGGTTTTATAGTTCTCAAGTATGGACTTAGTGTTTTCTGACATGTTCAGTTGTGCAACATTTTGGAGGATTCTAAAAGGTCAGTGATTATTTACATACACTATGCTTATGAAAAAAAATCAATTCAAATAAATTCAATATTTTTAATTGAAAATTCAATGAATAATTACTCAGACGATCTTAAGTGTGTTGTTGTTGATTACACATTTGAAAGTCAAGGAAAGAATAGAATTGGAATGAGTTTCCCAGAAATGGAGACATTTAAAGATTTTCATGGTGCATTTAATTTCATAGCGAATCAACCACATAAAAGGAAAAAGAAATTTATTGAAATTTCAACACTTCTATGTGTTTTAGAATCTGGAATGCTATCTCACGAGAAAATTATTTTTTTTCGTTTAATGTTGACCATGAAAATGAAAATGAGAACGTTCGTTTAAAAAATTTATTGTCATAAAAATTCGGATTATTCTTCTTTCATTCTATCAACGTCTTGAACAGAATCATAATGAATACCATCAATGAAAAGGTGATGAAATATATAGACGAAGATTCTTTTGGAACTATTTTGATATTTTGTCCATTGAATTTTTCCGTTTTGCTGTCAATATTTTCTTTATAATCATCAAGATATTTAGATAATTGTTTTTCCGTGTTAAAACTTTATATTCTCTTGTTGATAAAAACACTGGTGTGTTATCACTTTTGCTATGAGTTCATCTTTTTCTCCATCCTTGGTTCTATCATATCTCAAAGCTCTCCCAACAAATTGATCAAAAGAAGGAATATTCTTTCCAATTTTTCTAGTAATTCCAAGAATAGACACTGGTGGATAATCATATCCTTCCAACAAGCTTTGAACTATTATCATTAATTGTACTTTTCCATTCTCGAATGTATTTTTTAAAATTCTTTGTTCATAATTCGGAAGTTTGGAATGATAGCAAATAGCATCTATTTCCAAATATTTTTTTGCAATTTCTTTTACTTTGCGTGCTGTTTCGATATTGATCACAATCAACAGTGCAGCATGAACTCTTTTGGTTGGCAAAATAACATCTTTAATAGACCCAAGTTGCACTTTTATTTCTTTTAATATCATATAGCTTGCTATTTCGAAGTCTTCAGTCAAATCTTTTGGGGATCTTTCTTTGTGTTTTCGGTTGGCAGGGAAATCCATTTAATATCACGAATTATTCCTATTCCTTTTTCAGTTTCCCTTGTCATGCTGAATATGATCAGTATTTTTTTTTTGTCACTTTTCTATCAAATTTTTTGTCTTGTTTGAATGGTGTGCCGGTTAAAAAAAGTATATATCCCTTTTTCCCAAAAAAATCAACAACAGAATTCCAATATCCAGCTGGATAATGATGAGCTTCATCAATAATGATCAGATCATACACATCCCTTCCTAAGTTTCTCCATTCTGGAGTTCCATTGTTTCAGAATATCTGTACATTGACTATGTTTATTTTTGACGTCATTGTGCCAGATTTGACACGCTTTAGTTCAGTTACAG
This sequence comes from Neovahlkampfia damariscottae, assembly GCA_016618085.1. Lineage (NCBI taxonomy): Eukaryota > Heterolobosea > Selenaionea > Neovahlkampfiida > Neovahlkampfiidae > Neovahlkampfia > Neovahlkampfia damariscottae. The sequence continues at coordinate 47,630 of JABLTG010000063.1, forward strand.
GTGGTAGTTTTTTTGCTTCCTCTTTTGAAAGTATTCAAATTTGCGATATTTGGTTTCTTCAAGATCCACTCCATGCAAGTCTGTATATATCTGTTCACCAATGGTTTTTGATGGTGTCATTATCAAAACGCGCTCAATTTGCAAACAACTTAAAACAAATTCAAAATGAGTGACTTGAACAAGAAGTGACCAACCAAGAGTGACATAACTAATTATTTAAAAACATGGCTTATTGCCTGAAGATACTTATTGTGAATAACACTTCTTGTTGACAATAAATGTTGTTGCACCACTGAAACATCACATTTCAAGTTCAAAACTAAATTTTATTCGCAAATTGTCCAAGAGTCTTAATAATTTCTTAGTTTTATAATTTTATGGAAAAAAAATGGAAACCAAGAAACCTTCAAAATAAATAACAATTGAAACATTAAAATTTTATTTTTCTTTTTCAATTAACTTTTCAATACTTTTAATTTTAATTTTACATTTGTCTACATCTCCCAAACCATTTTCATAAAATGTCTTCATCATGTACAAGGCATCTCTTTCCTTAGACTTTTTTAAAGCTCTTTTAAGATAACGGAAAGAACTCTTAAAATCTTTCATTTCAAATAATTCTTTTGAAATATAAAACAAAGAATCAAAATCATCTTCAAATAAAGCCAATTTTAAGTTTTCACAATCTAATGATGCATAAAAATATTTTTTAACTGAATTTTCTTGAATTTTATTAACCCATTCATTTTTCCATGGTGTATTTATAAGTTTTTTAAATTCTTGAGATTTGAAATCACAAATATAAAAATCAATTGATTCACATTTTTCAAATTCCACAAAAAGTTTTTTAATTTCTTCTCCTTTATTTCTTGGCAAACACAAAATTAATTCCGAAGAATTAGAAAATAAATCAATTGATAAATCTTGTAACTTAATATCAGGTGATATTTCTATCAAAAGATTATTTGATTTCATTCCTTTTAAATTATCTAGATTGTCAATTAAAATGTGTTCGTAGGTATTGATTTTTTCAAAGAAAATCTTAAAATATTGAGTCTTCTTCAACTTTAACTTTATCATTGTCTATTGTTGATCAATCTTTTTTTTCTTTTTCTGTTATTGGGTCAAATTGTTTTGTCCAACTTTTTAGGGCCTTTGTAAGTTCTTTTTTTAGTGTTTTGTAATTTTCATGTTTAAAAGAAGCATAAAATTGTGACTTTCTATTTTTTATGTATTCAGATTTCATTGATAAAAGCTTAAAAAGAACAATTTTTCCTCCACGTTGTTTTCCTTTTTTCTGTTGATAAAATTCGACAAATTCTTCAAATATTTGTATAATATTTTCGAAACAGAAAGTGTGACCAATGTGTTCTTCTAAAAACATCAAAAAAAAGTTTTTGGTCTTCGTCTTCTTCCATCCGAAAAATTATTGAATGAAAAAAAATGTTGGCTAATAATTTGCGCAATCAAAATTCAAAAATTTAATCGCACTGAGTTTGGATCAAACTAACTTGCCACTCTTTCACATTAAAGTCTTCTCCTTTGTATTCTTCCAATGATTTATATTCCTGATCTACAGTGTCATGAATTTTTCTTGAAATCACCTCCAAAATAAATGTTCCTTTTTTTGATGTAAAGTTGCGTATTTTATCTCTAAAAAATTCTCTCATCTGAATCATACTAAATTTACAAGAAAAAATTGTTGAAATAATGAACACTTGGATTTTTGAAAGTTTTTTAACGCTTTTTAATTCATCAAACAATGTTCTTAAATGATAAGTTAATGTTCTTTCTGAATGTTTAATCATATTATCTTCTTTATTATCCTTATCAAATTTAATGTGATGATCTTTAATGTCTTTAAAATTTGTTTACATTCTTCAACGTTTTGATAGTCACTTAGGAATTTTTTAAGAACATATTTTCCAGTATAACGTTTAAAGTAGTCTTCGATATTTTGTAAGGAATCACCCAATTTTTCAGAAATATCAGTGATTTGTAATTTATCTTTTTCGCAACTACTTTTTTCATCATTATCTTGGGAAATTACACAATAATCAACATCATTCATAGGAATTTCCAAAGTGTATCCGCTTAAAAAAGCTAAAGGTCTCCCATCTTTCAAAATAACTCCATTTTTCTCTTGATTTGCTTGTGAAAATTTAGTTTCATGTTCTTTATTTTTTGACAATTTGGTAATATCTTGGTGTAATTTCTTTGTGATAAGAATTTCAGTTTCTTCTTCAGCAATTGTGATTTTCAAATAAGAAAAACAAATATTGTAACCACCAGATGATTTTTTTATTTCAGCTTCAAAAACTGGTTTGTAAACTTTCAGATGTTCGTTCAATTTTAATTCTTTATCATAAAGAGATTGAACAATATTAGGATAATCAGTATTAAATACTTCTTGGCTAATTTTTTTTTTCTCAGTCATACAAATGTCACCCTGAAGTTTTGTAACTTTTTTTTTCAAATCTTCTAGTTTTTTTTTCTTTTCATCGATTGACATGGTTTCAATTTTGTTCCTCCAATAAACCAACCAAAATTAATTTTTGGTCAAATTTATGAAATTAAACCCTTTATTCCATGATTTTCGCAATTAGTAATTTAGTACAACATGTGCAAATATAGAAATCATTTTTCTTTGAAAAGAAATCAACTAATTCAATAACATTTGGATGCTTCAATTCTTTCAATATCAAAATTTCATTTTTCAAAATATTCTTCTCAAATCCATCAAAAACTATTTTTTTCATAACAAACTCTTTTTTCATTTTTTGGAGAATAGATTGAGGTGGATAACTATTTACAGAACTCATAGGTTCTTTAACAATGTAATTTTTTTGAATTTTCTGAAATTCTTCTTCGTCCACCTCACGACAATCAAAACCGTCAAACATCAAAAAAAGTAAAATTTGATTGGCAGCCGAAGAATTTTTATTTATAAATTGAGATACAATTGTCTTTTTGGTAACATTTACAATTCATATTATATCCACTGGGATTGGACACAATTCTTGTTCCTTCTATTTTGATATCTTGAGGCCAATGAGTATGACCATACGCCCACAGTAAAATTGGATCTCCCATTAAATATCTTAAATCAGTACAAAATCCTTCATTCGTTCCACTTCCATAAAAAGTTGGTTCACTTGAACCTAAATCTTTCAAAGGAGCATGATGGGTTAAGATGATACATTTTTGATCTGATTTTTTCGATTCTTCAATTTCTCTTTTAATAAATTCAAGTGATTCCTCATGCCATTTTATAGTTTCATCTACTGTTATTTTATTTTCAGAGTTTGGTTCAATTTTGATGTGATTGTAGTCATTAATTCTTTTCACTGCTTCTTTATTTTCTTCTGAGCATTTACTCCAAAGAACGCATCCAATTATCTTTATTTCATCAAGGATATAAATTGAATTTTCCAAATATACAATATTTTCTTTTTGTTTTGAAATTTCTTTCATCTCGGCTTCAATTTCAATTTTTGATGAATGATAGTACTTTTCAAAGTTAGATGAAAGAAAATGAGATTTACTTCATGATTTCCTGCAATTATGAATACTAATTTAAATTTTTCTGACATGTCAAATAAGAAATTCCTGTAATTTTTTTTTCTTATTGGTAAACCAATATCTCCCAACAATGCAAGGTAAGGAGCTGATGGTTTAATAATATGGTCTAATGACTTTTCATCATCATAGACTTCTAAATGTAAATCAGATGCAACTTGAATTTGAAGATTTGGTTCTTTTAACTTGGTATCAATTTTAATTTCCTTAAAATGCTTTTCATTTTTTTTTGATATTTCTGAAAGCATTTTCAAATCATCTTGATCTAAACTTTGTGATAATAAAGGAATTAAATGTAAATTTTCATTTTCTATTGCCAATTGAAGTGGGGTTTTATGGTCACAATCTTTGCAATTTAATAACAATTTTCCATTGGTTGTTTCGAGTAATATTTTACAAATTTCTTCATCACCTATGATGGATGCGAAATGTAATGCTGTTCTATTTTCATAATTTGTTGATATAACTTCTGAATATTTCAAGAACTCTTTTAACATATTAATTTGTCTATTTTCAACAAACATCATCAACGCACCATTTCCAGTAGTTTTATCAACAACATTGATGTTAACACTTTTTTTTTGAAGAACCATTTTGAATATATTTATCTTATCCGTTTCACAAATTTCAAGGAACAACAAAGTGTCTGAATTTTGTGGAATTGAAAAATCAAAAGGATTCATGAGAGAAATAATAATTTGAGCAAATTCATCTTCATAGTCATTGTTCATAATAAATTGCAATAAAGACTCTTTTTTTTCATTTTTTTCATGAAGACAAAACTCTCTTTGTTCAAGGATAAATTTCAACAACTCTTTATCCTTTTTCTTTAACGAATAAAAAGCAGGATTTGTTAAATTGATTCTTATTTTGTCCACAGATAGTAGTGTCCTTATAATTTCAAAATTTCTTATTTCCAGAGCTTTGTGAAGACAAGTTGTGTTTTGAATGAGAGAATTAATGTCCACTGATGGTTCCTGTTTATTTTTGATTTCATTTTTCAATTGTGATATGATTTTATCAACTTTTTTTGCTTCACCTGTTGAACAGAAAAAGTGAAGTTGTTCGTTTTTGGAGTTTCCATTACCCATAAAAAAAAATGATTGGAAGCAAATTCATTGGGTAAAGTTTCTAACCAAATGAAGACAAAAGTGCTGATTTTTGTACTTTTTGTTTTTCTCAACCATGTCAATTGTTCAGTTTTAGAGGAATATGTAAACAGAGCAGACCCAAGTTATTCTTACAAATTACATACAGAATTTGCCTACAGTAATTATTTTTTTGATTAAAAAAAAAAGTTGGCGGAACTGGATACCTCTTAAATGTTACCAGTCAAACATGGTTATCAAAAGAAGAAATGTCGCATCCAACTATTAGACATTGGGTTGTGATTCTAAAACCAACTAAATTAGTACACACAAAAAAACCGTTGATGATCCTTGTTAATGGCCAAAGTAAAGAACAAGAACCTCCAACTGTTGTACCAAACTTATTTGCTCCAATAACAGCTTTAACAAATTCAATTGTAGTTTTAGTTTTTCAAATTCCATTCCAAAGAGTTTCATTTCCAAATCATGGAGAACCAAAATTTAGACAAGAAGATGGTTCGAAAAAAAACTTTTTTTTAACATTTTCAACCAGATTTAATCGCTTATAGTTGGAAATTATTCATGAATACTGGTAAAACAGATTTTGTTCAACAGTTACCAATGGTAAAATCAACTGTCAAATGTATGGAAGCCTCAAAAGATTTTATCACAAAAAATTTGAATTTACCAGTTGAACAATTTGTTGTTGCAGGTGTTTCTAAGTTAGGATGGACAACATTATTGACAGCAGCCGTAAGACCAAAAGAAGTTGCTGCTATCATTCCAATTGTAATTCCTGTCTTAAACTTGACAGAAACATTTGATAGAATTCATAGCTCATATTGTAAATGGCCAAGAGCTCTTAAAGATTGTAAGTTATTCATAAATTAATTTTTTAAAAAGATGAAAGAGAAGGAATTCTTTCAAGATATCATACACCAGTTGGACAAAAATTATTTGACATTGTTGATCCATTAAACTTCAAACACATTTTAAATATGCCTAAATACTTCATTACGGCAACAGGTGATGAATTCTTCATTCCAGATTCAACTGAACATTTCTTCAAACAATTGCAAGGAGAATCATTGTTAAGAAATATTCCAAACGTAAATCATTAAAAAATACTAATTTCTGAAGACTGGTCATATCATGAAAGATAGTGATTTTCTTTTAAATCTTGTTTCTTATTATCATTCATTTATCAATAATGTTAATAGACCAAATATAAAATGGGAAAATAAATTTGAAGAAACAAGAGGTGTATTAGAAGTTGTTGTTGATCAAAAACCTATGGCTGTCAGATTATGGGTTGCACATAACGAAAACGCTCGTGATTTTAGTTTACCTACAATTGGTCAAACATGGAAAAGTACATTATTAAAAGAATCATCACCAGGTGTCTATAAAGCAGAATTAAGAAACCCTGTCAAAGGATATCTTTCATATTTGATTGAACTAAAATATCCTTCAAGAACAGTTTCAGCATTAACTTTTACAACTTCAGCATTCGTTATTCCAAATAAATTTCCATGTGGACCACCAGCAAAAAAATAAACAACTTTTTCACTGAGCCAAGTCCAGTTTTTAAGAATTGATCTGATTGGCCAATTTTTCGATAAAAGTGGCTCATGTACGATGGTCAACCAAGACTGACTCAAAGAAAGTGAATGGAGAGCAAAAGGAAAGAAAAAAACAAAGTGATAAGAACCAAGGTCAACAAACTTTCATCAGCTTTTGTAGAACAAAAGAACCTCATGTTTGGAATAAAGGTTTGTGTTAAATTTATGGTTAATGTGGCACATTCTGGTTGGTCAAAGTGTGAAAACAGAGTTATTAAATACAGCCAAATGATTGGTCAATTCAAATAATGGTGTGAATACAAGTTATTCTATACAGGATTTTCTCAAAACCAATCATTTATGTATTTTCAAAAAAAAACAAGATGACAACACATAGTTTGATGAGCAACCTTTGGTTGATCCAGAAAACTTGTTATTATTATAAAACAAATAAAAAATGGTTTGATGATATGATATTAAACATAAGTGGGTATTTTATGGATAATTTAGATTCCATGGAAGAAATTGTTGAAGAAATTAAACACTTTGAAAAACAAATTCGTAAAATATACTCGTCAACTTGAATCAGTTCTTTTTACAAGTCAAACATTAAAGAATCTACATTTCCACTGGAAACATTAATTCAATTTTTAACGTTTTTTTTTCTTTTTCAATATGATTGGATAGAATAAACCAATCAAATATAATTATTTTTTCACTGACGCTTTTTGCTACTTTTCCACACTCCACGATATGAAAAGTTTATTAGGAAAACTTAAAAAGGGTAAAAATACAACAAAAGTTCGTGATGAGTCATATCAAAAATCTTTGAGAGATGCTTATGAACAAAATATGGCTGTTGTTGAAGAATCAGAAAAAAAAGTACAAGAAGCGAAAAAGAAAGAGAACTCCTATTCAATTGAAGATCCTGAAGATGATGTTATACAACATGGTGATAATGAATATTCTGATGAAAATTCTGAAGAAGACCGCTATGGTGATGTTGATAGCACAACTCAATTAAAAAAAAAGAAAAAAGTTATTCAAGTTGAAGATGATTCTGATGATGATGAAGATGAAGTTGGTTTTGCTTCAGGAAGTTCAAAAAAAGAACATAAAAAAAAAAAAAAAAAACAACATAAAATTGGTGTTTCAGAAGAAACTGTAAAAACAGTTGTTGATAAATTTGATCATGTTATTGTAAAACCACCAAAAGAAAAAGGAAAGAAAGCTAGAGATGCGCCAATCACTAAATTAAATAATTTGAAAGACGAATTGAAGGATATCATTGAAGCTTTAAATGAAAAAGAAGTTACAGAAGTTCCTGATTATGAAACTATTTTCGCTGACGCTGGTGTAACACAAGGTATTGAAGTTTGGCGCATTGAAAAACTTGAACCTGTTCCTATTGACTCGGATGAATTCGGAAAATTTAATACAGGTGATTGTTATTTAGTTCTGTATGCTCATGATTCACAAGACTTAGATTCAAGACCAAAATCACTTTATTTATGGTTTGGTAAAAATGCTTCTGCTCTTAAAAGATGTATATGTTGTAACTTGGGTGATTACTTCAAAACTCAAATGGACAATGTAACTACATTTGTTGAAAACCAAGATGTTGAATCTCAAAATTTTATAAACCATTTTGACAACAAAGTTAAATATATTGAATTTGGAACTGATGATAATATACTTAAAAAGAAAAAGCAAGTTGGAAAACAAACAAAACTTATTAGAATTGTTTGTCTTGAAAAAGAGATTGAAATCAAATTTGGAGAAAAAGTTAGAAAACATTTAGATAGAAAACTTGTTGGAAAAAGAGTTCCTTTAGGTACAGATTTATTAAAATCAGAAGATGTATTGATTCTTTTGACACCTGATGAAATGTTCATTTGGAATGGAAACAAAGCAAGTAGTGCTCAAAAAGTTAAAGCAGAAGATTTATTAGTTGGAATTAAACATGAAGAAAAAAGAGGAAATCAAGAAATTCATTTCATTCAACAATCAAAAGAACCAGAAAAATTTTTAAAACAATTAAAAAAATTAACAAAAGAACAAGTTGAATATTATGAAAAGGATTCAGATGATGCAATTTTATACTCTGTTAAATTTGATGATAGTACTCAAGAAGTTAATTTTGATATTGAAACTACAAGACCATTGACAAGAAAAGTGTTAGATCCTCAAGCATCTTGGGTTATGTCAACTAAATATGAAACATATTCTTATTATGGTTATAATTCACTTGAAATTGAAAGAAAATATGCTGATGCTTTTGCAGTCAAATTATCTGAAGTTACAGGTGCTCCATTTTATAGAATTTGGGAAAAGTTTGAAACTGTTCTTTTTAGAGAATGTTTTGATACAGATTTTTATCCAATGGAAACACCTTATAGTTATGCTTTACGTAAACATAGATATTTATCAAAAGTCATGAAAGAAAAGAAGAAAAAGAATGTTGAAATCTTTTTTGAAAATTTCAAACCAAATTATGAAGAATCTTTATTAGACCCATGGCAAGAAGAAATTAAAAGTAAAGAATTTGAAGGAAAAGATTATGATATTAAAGAAGCAACTGAAGAAGCACTTCAAGTTTGGAGAGTAAAATCAGCTAAAAAAGGCATCAAATTAGAAGATGATTTAGTTGGACATTTTTGGTCAGAGGATTGTTATTTAGTTTACTATCAAGCTTATTTTGATCCTGAAGAAGAAGAAGAAGATGAAGATGAAGAAGAAGATAAAAAAGAATCTGAAGAAGAAGAAGAAGAAGAAGAAGATGATTATGAATCAGATGATGATTCTGAAAGAAAGAAACTTGAAATGATTAGTAAAATGAAAGGAGTAAAATATGATTCAGCTGATTCAAGTGATGATTATACAGATGATGAAGATGAAGAAGAGGAAGAAGAAAAGAAATTTGAAATTGATGAACGTTTAGTTAAAGGAAAAAACAAAAATAACAAAATTCATCATTTAGACAGAAAAATCTTATTTTGTTGGGAAGGTATTGAAAGTGATAAAATTATACCACTTCACATGTTAAAGAATAATTTCATCAAACAAGTTGATGGTTATAATCCAACTGAAAAAGTTGTTCAAAAACAATACAGAGAAGGAAAAGATTTCTTAAGAATTTTCAAAAATGAAATGGTAATTCATCAAGGATCACATTCAAATTACACACCAGAAAATTATTCAAAAAAATCTCATTTATACAGAATTTACTGTCTTACACAATTAAATTCAAGAGCCGTTGAAGTTGATTGTAAAAAACAAATGTTAAATTCAAATGATATCTTTATTCTTGTTGCTCCAAATTCAACTTATTTTTGGTCAGGTGCGCAATCAACTGATGGAAAGAAACAAGTTGCAATCAAATTTGTGAAAATACTCAATCCAGAAGGAAATGAATTTAGTGCAATCACAGAAGGTTTTGAACCAGAAGAATTTTGGGAAGATTTTGATGATGAAAGTGGAAACTATGAAACTAAGAAATTAAAATATTCACAAGGTAATTGTTATGAATGTACTATTATGAATGATGGTAATTATCGTATAATGAATATTGGTTTAATTGGTCAACAATATTTATCAGATGATCTATTTCAATCTCATTATACAATGATTTTTGAATTCCCAGAAGTTGTTTATATTTGGTATCCAAAAGAAAATATTTCAAAAAGAGAAATGAAGAATGCCATGTTGGCTGCTGAATCACTCTTTGATGATGATGATGATGATGATGATGATGATGATGATGAATCAGAAGAAGAAAAGAAAGAAAAAGCGACAAAAAAAAAGAATATTCCAGTTCCAATTCTTGAAATTTTCAAAGGAAAAGAACCAAGACAATTTCGTCAAACATTTCCTGAATGGAGTAAAAAAATTGAACATGTTGATAAATTTGATAAAATAAATGAAAGAAAAGAAAAGAAATTTAAATCTGCAGTCAAAGCATCATTACCATTCTTAAAAGTTATCAGAAAAAGATATCGTAATTTATTGACAGATGATGAAAATATCAATGTTCATAATATGGTTACTTTATATAATACAGCAAAAAAAAAAAGAGATTGGAATTCTTTTAAAGATGCTATTTTTGAATTGGCAACTGATAATTTTGATTTTACTGAAGAATTTGCAGCTGAATTTTATAAATTTGTAATTCTATCAAAAGATAATAAACAACAACAATTAGAAGATGCAGAAGATGAAGAAGAAGATAAAATTGAAGATTAAACCTTTTTTATTTAAAAAATGGATGTGACATTGCTTCCTTAGCTGTTATTCTTTCATTTGGATCAATTTTCAAACATTTTTCACATAAATCGAAAAATTTTTCTTTTTCTTTGTCAAATGAGGTCACTTGTAGTATTTCTCTCAAGGATTTTAACTTATTTACAGCTTGTATTGATTTTGAATCTGTTGCAATTGTTGGCCAATTGAACTTTCCTTCTTCAGTAAAATATTTAGTTGTTGGGCTTTTATTTGTTAGCGTAGTTGGTAATTTTTCAAGTGTTTTTTCAATCATTGCTAAATGTTCTCTATTTTCATGGGTTTGATATAATGCTTCACCTGTATATAATTCAACTAAAATACATCCAATAGACCAAACATCTGTTTTTATTTAAAGAGGAGTTTAAATGACTTACCTGCTGGAAATGTCCATCCAATTTCTAACAAAACTTCAGGAGCTCTATAATGTCTTGTTGATATAATCGTTGTATGATGATCATCATCATAAGTTGCAGAACCAAAATCTATAACTCGAATGGATGTTGATTTTGGAACTCTGTAGTCATCCTAAAAAAAAAATTAAAAAAAATTTTTAAAAATAAACTGAATAAATAAAATATTTTGATGATTTTAACAATATATTTTCAGGTTTTAAATCTGTATGAATTAAATTCATGCTATGTATGACTAATAAAGAAAAGTGTGTTAAATTTTTTTTTTTTTTACATGAAATACACTTCATAATTTGAAAACCAATGTCTTTTATATCATTCAACATAAATCCTTTGTATTTATTTTTTTTTATGAAATCATAAAGTGAAAGTCCATACTTTGGAAAAACTAAGCACATATGCTCTTTAAACATGAAAAAATTTATCATTTCAACACATCTACTTTCATGTCTCGGATCTTTTTTATGTATATCTCTGAGGATATCAATTTCTATTTCAGCTGCGTCTGTGTATTTGTCAACTGCTCTGACAATTTTTAAAGCCACAGGTTCTCTATGAACTCTATCCCATGCTTCAACAACTCTTGCAAATGTACCTTCTCCTACGAAACTTAAAATTTCATCTAAAAATATTTGTTATTTGTAAATTTGTAGAACATCTGTTGTTAATCATTTCTCCAATATTAAAGAGATAATGTCCATCTTTGTTATCACAATTTTCTTTTCTTTTTTTATATTGATAACTTGGACTATAAGAGTCTCTTTTCCTCTTATAACTTGAATAATAGTTATTATTCTGCTCTACTGTTTTCATCTTCAATAAAAACAGTTAGTGGATTTGATTGGTTGGTTTTTTAAAAAAAGGAAAATAAATAATTCAGAAAAAAAATGAGCTATTAGAAAATAATTAGTTTTTTTTCATCCAATCAAAATACTTCACTTCTGGAGTTTATGGACATACTGACTCTCAACGTTGGAGGTGAGATTTACACTACAACACTATCGACTTTAATTTCTAAAATACATGGACAAGAAACACTTTTTTCAGTCATGTTCAAAGAAAAATACGATAAAATGGTTTCAAAAGATTTAACCGGTAATACATTCATTGATAGAGATGGAAAACATTTTGGAATAATTTTAAATTATTTAAGAAATCATGGTGATGAAGAAAAAACAGCTTTTCCATTTCAAAATTCATTCATTATTGATCAATTGATTTCCGAAGCTGAATATTTTCAGTTGTATCATTTAAAGGACTATTTAATGACCAGAGGTATTATTTTCAACAAAGGAATGAAAGCAAAAATGTTAAATAGTAAAGGATTTTTGGTAACAACGAAACCACAAATCAAACAAATGGATTATTTATCTGAAGAATCAGCAAAGAAATTATACTTTTGGGAATTAGATATTTCAACAAATTCATCAATTCCAGAAGGTTTATTGATTGGTGTATATCCACAATACAAAGATTTATCTCAAGTTAATTGGAGTTCATCCAATTATTTGAAATCTTTGAATGATTGTTTTGTTTATAAAACAAGTACAAATACAAAGAGTTGTGGTGTTTATGTAGATACAAAAAGATGTACCGTTAATTTTTATGAAGATAATATATTCAAGGACAGTATTCATGTTTCATTTTTAAAAAGATTTTATTGTGATGAATTGTTTAATTGTAATTCAGAATGGTTTCAATCTGTCAAATGGGGTTACTTTTGTGTTACTTGGTCATCTCCTGATAATATTCAATTGGATGTTAATTTGAAAGCGAAACATCCTGATTTACAGAATTTTGAAGGTGAAAACGAAAAACATGAATAAAAAATAATGTTTTTTCACTATATTTTTTTTCAAACAAAACGTGATTGTTTATTGACCAATCATTTTTCTTCTTGTTGATGTTAAGTAAAACGGACGTTGTTGATCCAACTTCATTTCAATTTGAAAAAAAATATCAAAAATTGATTATCCAAGAATGGAGAGTAAGAAAATAATCATTAAAACTGCTCCAAAGACATATTATTTCAACTATAAAACTTGGAATATAAAAAAAAATTCACCACAAGAAAACTTAGAGCAATACTTCATTAAAGAGATTGAAAGAATAAATGATTTCTATAAAAAAGTAAAAACAAAATAAAACTGAAAAAAAGATGGAAAAAAAATACAAAGAAAGACAAAATATTCTATTTGACCAAGTGGATGAGTTAAAACTAAAACATGATTTTTTCAAAAAGAATGATATTATATTAGCATTTCAGGAACATATTAGAGCCTTAAATATGATAATTGATTTCAAGAAATTGAATCATGTCATCATGAAACACAGTTATCGTGAATGCTCAAATTTGAATAATATAAAATTTGATAGAATCACAGAAAGAAGTTATTTTATTCATTCAAATGTCATAGAGTTTTTGATTAAATCAACAGAACAAAAATTTGTTGAAGATTTGTTTTATGGAAAACAGGAATTAGGATTGGAAAAAGTAAAAAAAAAAAAAAAAATAACATTAAATTCATAGTTATATAACTTTAGAAATGATAAAGACCAAGAAACAGATGTATTTTCATCTGGTTTTCAATTTGGAATTTCTGTTTTTGCAACTTGTTTAATTATCTTTCTTTATTTATATGATTATCCAAAATTAGAGTAAGCTATGTTTTACAATTGATAATTTATTATGCAGTGATACTTCTATATTTCTATTTAAGCTTACTTTGCTTCCGATAATGATGCTAATTGCTCAAGCATTCAATGTGTTAATTTGGACCAAAAAGAACATCAACTGGAGATACATTTTTGTATTAAACTCTGATAATATTCTGCAACCTTATCAGTTTATTAATGTAAAATGATCATTTAGACTTATTTTTTTAAAATTAGTTCGCCTTGTTGGTTTACAGTACGTTTTTCCTTTCTAATCAATTTCCAAGATGTTTGGGTCTCATTTTTGATATTTTATATGGCTTTAAATATCTTTGAAACCAGAAATACCTTATTTATACACGGATATACATGGATAGTTCCAACAGTCAGTAAGAAATCCAATGAAATTCATTTTTCAAAGTGATTGGTTTATTTTTCCTCTGGTTATTTTTGCCTGCATTTCCAGGTTGGTTTTATTCATCACAAAGATTTTGGTTTCTTACTGCAATTGGAAGAATGTTAATATCACCAATTTTGAAAGTGGAATTTCGTGATTTTTGGATTGCAGATCAATTAACATCACTAAGTGATTTTTTTTTTGAAACACAATTTGTATTTTGTATGTTTCCAATTCAACATAGTATTTGTAAGTTAATTATTGAATTAAACCTGTTAAACATTGCAGATGAACAATTTTGTTCTTCATACATTACTTTAGGATTACCAATTGTTAGTTTAATTCCATTTCATATCAGGTCTGCATTTCATCATTTTATTGATATTTTAGATTTTGGCAATGTATCAGAAGATTAGTTGAAACAAGACAATGGTTTCCTCATTTGATCAATTCAATCAAATATTTCTTGTCAATGCTTTCAATAGTGTTGGTATTCGTTGATCTTCGTGTTATTTCATTTGGAAAACCATATTCATCCTGGAATGCGTTAACTATTGTTTGGATGACAGTACGTTCTTTTTCAAGTCTCTATTCCTTATGTTATGACTTTTATGTTGACTGGGGTTTGTTCAGAAATCGTTTGTTATTAAGAGAAGAAAAACTATTTTCTCCAGTTTTTGTAAGTCACTTTTTGTTTTTGACATTTTTAGTATTATGTTTGTATGTGGATGAATGCTTGTTTGAGATTTGCTTGGATTCCATTCGTCATTGTTCATTATATTCTTCAAACTCGAAGTCTATTTTGGATGGATTTGGCAGTTGCTTGTCTTGAAATTTTCAGAAGATTTATGTGGAATAATATTAGAATTGAAAATGAATTTCTCAATAATATTGGTGAATATAGACCTGTAAGAGATCTTCCATTGCCATTTGAAATTACTGAATTGACAGAAAAAAAGAAAACATTAAAAAAGGTTCGAAATCAAGTTAGAAACATATTTGCAAAATATGAATCAAGTTTAGATGATCCTTCATTGACTGAATTGATTGAAATTTCAAATGATAGAAATACAATTATTGATCAAATGTCTTCTATTATGGATCAAATGGATGATACAATTGAAATCAATTTGGATGAAACTCCAGTGAATGAAAAGAAATGAAACTTTTATTATAGATCTCAAATGAATTGTTAATCTCCAAAATGATTTGAAATGTTCATTTCATCTTGAACTGAAGTTTTCTTGTGATCAAATAGACTTTTCTTTTGACATTGCTATAATTGTTTTTCCAAAAAAATTATTTTTTGCAGAATTATTTTTCTTCTTTGGGTTTTGTCCAATAAAATAACAGTATGAAAACTCCGTGCAAACACTTTACAAACTTTACACAAAAGCATAAAAATCTGTCCAACAAAATAAACGAAAAATTAAAAGAAAATAAAATAACGTGCAAAGTTTGTCACAAAAGTAGCGGTAGAATTGCCTTTTGTCTTCATTGTGATGAATTTTTTTGTATTGGAGAAAGAGGTCATTTGATTGATCATTTTTCAAAATCACCAAAACATCATATGGCATTTGATACTCAATTTAAACAATTATACTGTAATACATGCTCAGACTTTATCATTTTTGAAAATTCTTCAACAAAAAATTTACATGTGCCAAATCAAATCAGTTATGTTGGTAAAAAAAAAAAAAAAAATTTTTGAACTGTCCATTTCTTTATTAAGGTTTAAGAGGTTTGTATAATCTTGGAAATACTTGTTTTATGAATACTGTGATTCAAACTTTTGTGCATAATCCAATTTTTAAAGATTACTTGTTAAATTGTGATTTAAAGGACAATGAAGAATTAAACATTGGTGTTGAATTAAAATATATCATGAAGCAAATGCATAATGGTTCAAAAAAGCCATTCAATCCACACAGGTTCTTATATTCAATTTGGAATCATGGTGGTTTTTTTTTCGGTTATTCACAACAAGATGCTCATGTAAATTTAATCATTTTTAAAAAATATCAAAGGAATTCTATATGACTATTCTTAATTTTGATGAAATTCAAAACTTTTCTAAAGTAGTTTTTCAAGGTCAAATGCAAAGTGATATTGTTTGTACAAAGTGTAAATCAGTTTCAACAACTTATGATCCTTTTATTGATATTTCATTGAATATGAAATCACTTTCAAAAGAAGAAAGTAATTTAGAGGATTGTCTTCAAAAATATACAAAGTCTGAATCTATTGGTGAAACTGTCTATTGTAAATCATGTGAAGGAAAATATGGCTCAACTAAACAATTGAGTATTAAATCAATACCGGTTATACTCTGTTTTCACATGAAAGTAATTCAAAAATTAATTCAAATTCATTTCAAAAAATAGAGATTTAGACAAAGAAAAGATAAAACAAGTGTCAAGAATGACAACCACATAAATTTCCCTTTTGAAGTTGATTTATATTCATATACATCAGATTCAAAAAAATCAAACAAAAAGGAAAAATGTTACTATTCATTATTTTCAGTGATTGAACATAGAGGTAATTTGGATTCAGGTCATTATGTATGTTTCATAAAACAAGATCAAAAGTGGTATTTATGTGATGATGAATACATTTATGAATCATCCATTGAATCTGTGATGAAATCAGAGGCTTATTTACTCTTTTATATTCGTAAGGAACTTTGAATTGAAATAAATTTTTGGTGGTGAATTTTTGAATTTTTTTAAAAGTCTACATTTTTTATTTTATTCATTTTTAATGGTATACAAGTGACTGAACGATTTTTGATGAGTCATTTTTTGTCTTTTTTTTTTTGAAAATTTGTTATAGAAAAGACTCTTTTATCTTTCATTATTTTCTGCTATAATTTTAGAAACCAAAATAAATCAAGAATTATTACCATAGAATTAAAAATTTTTTTCATCCTTTTTCTCTCCATGATTTTTTACAGAACAAAATTTGACCAATGATTTCACTTTCTGTTTTTCAACAACTTCACAAACAATGGAAACAGAAGACGCAAGTGAATTAATGTTTGGTGATGGTAAACTGAAAAATAATTCTTAAACTGTTCTCAGATTTTGATAATGTTCAATGTTTATCATTGGGTGAAGTCCAATCCATCTTGAAAGAAAAACAAGATGAAATGCAAGAAGAAGTATTCCATGATGTTTTTGAAAAAACACTTGTTTATGTAAATAGATTTTCAAAATTTGAAAATAAAGAAACTATGAAAGAAATTAAAAATTACCTTCAAAAACAAGGTTTACATGAATTCGAAATGGCTTCACTAACAAATCTTGTTCCACCAACTATTGAAGAAGCAAAAGGTAATTCAAAAAAAAAAAATTAATTCAATTTTTTTTCAGCTTTGATTCCTTCACTTTCTAAACTTAATGATGATCAACTTCAATCAATTTTGGATGAATTAGAAAATTTCAGAAAATTCAATTAAATTTTTTATTTTTAATGATCTCTTTCATAAATTGCTTTTTCTTGAATATCAACAACAATGTATGAAGTGATATCATTGTATTCAATTAAGTTAACAACATAAAGTGCTAAAAAGACAGCAACTGCGATGATAACTCCTGCCCAAAGTGATGTTTGCCAATCAGCAATAGCTAATGTATTATCAGTTGTGTTTGTTGTTGTATTAGTTTGTAAAATTTCAGCAAAATTGAATAATTGTCTTTGTCCTTTAATTTGTTTTTTTTCATTTAAACAAGATACTTTGAATTCATTTTGAGCTATTTCTTTAACTTCTTGACATAATCTATCTTCTGTTTCTTTGTCAATTTTTTTTAAATAAACAAGTGGAAAAACAGATTTGAATTTGATGAGTAAATTTGAATCTAAAGCATTTTCGAGTTTTTCAACAACATTTTTGTTATCTTCAATTAAACTATTTTTCATACCTCCTATTAAAGCAACTTCTGTTGTTGTTCTTGATTCAAATCTATCAGCGAATGTTGGAATTATTTCAGAAATGATTTTGTCAACTAAATAGACTGATGTTTCAAATTTCAATGATTTTCTTCCATATTTTGAATTGATTCCCTTCAAAGTTTATATTATTTTTTTTTTTACCTTCAAAGAAGCAAAAGTCAAAGTATAAAGTGAAGGTGAAGTTGAAGTAACTTTTGGAATTCTTTCAATGAGTGTTTTAAAAGCAATAATTTCAGCTAAAAGTGTTAAATCTTCTTGTTCTGTTAGTGAAAACTTGACTTGTTGTTGGTTGAATTTTACAGTAAAAACATCACCTTCTAATTGACCAAATGTAACTTTTGATAACTCTTCAAATAATTGTTTTTTATTCATAAAACCTTCAAATTCATTCTTAAAGTTGGTTAATAAAGTTTTTTTTTTCTCACATTCTTCCAAAAAAGTGTTTTAAAATTTTTTGAAAAAGAGATTGAAGCAGTAGCTTTAGCTAACAATTCATCAGATGAAGCGGATACAACTGTTGGTTCTTTATAATTTTGAAGTAATTCATCAGCAAGGTTTGAAACTTCAGCATATGTTTTTTGTCTTGTAAATGCACCATAAGCTTGACCATTATCATGAATAATAAAAGGTGAATAAATTTTATGATCTAATGGACATTTACCAGTCATCAAAGAAACTAATCTTGAAACTGAAGAACCATAAGATTCACACTTTTTTTCTTGTGAAACACCTGACAAAATGGCCAAATTTTCAAGTTTTGGATCTTTTTGTTAATGACTTATTTTAAGTTTACTTGGTAAAATGGATGAATCTAATCCATCAATATTGATGAGTAAATTTGCAAGTGGTTGACGAAAAACGTCTTTGACAAATTTTCCTCTTTTTTGAATGTAAGTTTTTTTTATGATTTCATGAATTTGAGTTAATGTTGTAGTTTCTTTCAAATTGTTTTTTCCTTCAAATAAAAGTGCTCCTTGTACCTTACATTTATTTGTTTTTGAAAGTATTATATTTGGGTCAACTTTTTTAGCAACTGTGGTGAAAATTGATTAATTTTGAAATAATTTAACCTGTAAAGCCTATAACTAAAATAAAAAGGAGTGTTGTAAAAATTTTCATGCTCAAGTCAACGAACCAATCAGATGATTTGACCAATCGGAAATGACCAGTTTTAAAACAAAAGAATTAGCATCAAAGTTGTCTATTCTCAAAGAATTAGATAATGATTGTTTGGACCTTTTTTTTGTTTAATTCTTATCTTTTAGTCCTTCCGCAGTTATGTGATTTATGTTTTGAATTCATTTTTGAAGAAGAAAATGAAAAAAAAGTTTCACATATTTCAAAGAAATTACAAATAGAATATGAAAGTCTTTCATCACTTATATCATCACTTTCTTTTCTTTTCATATCTGGAGTGAAGTAAAAAAAAAAAAAATTAACACAAAAAGACTTTCTTTGTCTCCAACAGATTTTGATTTATATTTATTAAATTTCAATTTAGGACAAAAATCTATATATATTATTTCAAAAAAATATCAAGAACGTCATCAAACTTTAAAGAATATTTTAGTTAAAAAAAATGAAACTACTTTTGGAACTGAATTTATACCTCATTACAAATCTTTGGAATGGAGATTAGATGTAGAAGTAGAAAGAAGAAATATCCGTAAAATAATGAATCCAAAATTTTTAATGAAGTTGGAAACATCCCAAGATGAACTTTTAATGTCTGCAGATTATCAAGATTTAAAACATTGTTGTAGTGTTTTAGAAACTGCTTTAAAAGAGATTAAATCAAATAATGTAAGAAGAATCAAACAATATATCAAATAAAAACTTGTTGAAAAAAAATGTTTCAGATAAAAAAGCTTGACTGATGAATTGAAAGAAAAAACGAAAAATCAAATTAATTAATTTTTACTCTTGTACCTGATTTTATAGTTAACCATTTTACTAAACTTGGAATTTGTCCATTTAGTTTTGTTGCAAGGTCTAATTGCCAAGGGTAAAAAACAGTACCAGTATCACCTTTTAAAATAGCATTAATTATTCCTTGAGCTGCTTTTTCAGGTGTAATTTTACCAAGTAATTTCCCAAAAGCAGGTACATGATCATGTGAACCAGGATTATTCACAAAATAATTTGATTCTGTTTCTGAAACACAAACTTCGCAAACTTTTATATTTGTATCATATAAGTCAGCTTCAATAGCTTCAAATAAACCATGTAATCCATATCTTGCTGAAATGTAAGTTGTAGCGTGTCCAAAAGAGGAAAAAGCAGCTGGAGATTGAACAAATATGACAGATCCTTCGTTTTTTTTTATCATAAATGGAAGAACAGCTTTAGTAACAAAAAGAGAAGCCATCAATGGAGCTAATGAAGAAAAAATGTTAATTTTTTTTTTTTTTACCTTTGATGCAATTTTCAATATCTTCTTTGGTACTTTCATGCAAAAATTTCCAACTTCCTGCTCCTGCATTGTTGATTAATGCATAAGGGACACCAAGATTTTTGTTTTCAATAATTTCGTGAATACATTGGTCAACCGCCTCATAATCTGAACAATCCACAGGATAATATTCAACAATAGCGTTTGGTTCTTCTTTTAAAATCTCTTCTTTGACAAGTTTTAATTTTCCTTCATTTCTAGCAAGTATTACAACTTTAGCTCCATTTTTTGCTGCTAATTTCGCAGATTCAGCACCAATACCTTGACTACCACCTGTTATTAAAACTAATTTATCTTTTAAATCATATTTTTTCCAGAAGAATAACTTGAGTTTCTGTGTTAATTTCTTTTTTAAAATTTACTTTTTTGATTGCATAAATACCAGTTAATGTAGCACCTAATGTTACAATTTGTTTGGTTTTATTCTCTGTGATGCTATCAGCTCGAAATAAATCATCAAAAAAATCCGTTACAATTTTCTTGAAACCAAACATCAAAGAAAACGAAACTAATTGATTGGCTGAAAAAATTACCCTCAGGTCAACATGAGCAATATTGTGAACACTCAACTGTTGCAGAAGAAAATAATTCTTGTTCAAGCTTTTCAAACTTTTCTTCAGTGAAGAAAGTGAATTTGAATTTTGCAATTCCAATATTGATAAAGGTCTCTTGTTGGATTTGAATGAACAATGTAAAGAGGATGCAACAAAACGGGCAAATTTAAGCTTTTAGGACTAAAAACAAAAAATAGAACCTCAGTTATTTTGTATTTCAGATTTCTGGGAGTTTGTGAGGATTTTTCACCTTCAAAAGAGAAAAAATCCTCAAAGCTTTGTCAAATTTAACACAGGAAGAAGAAGAAACTTTTTTGGATTAGAACAAACATCCAATCAAAATCAACTTTTTAGTTTCGAATGCAAAAGAGGAACAACTTTTTCTTGATAATAATTTTTTTGATAATACTGCAGAAAACATGTAGTTTTCAACTTGTTACACCATCTGAGATACCAGGAAGATTTAAAAATATTTTTATGGCATACGAAGCATGGGATGAGTAAAATTATTTTTTCGGTTTACATTCTTGACAGATTTCCTTCGGAGTTATTTTCCTACTCAATATTTATTGCTCCTGTCACAAGTTTCTTTGGAAAAAAAGATTCAGTTGATTTGTGTAAAGGCTTTGAAAGAATCAGCATAAAAAACACTTCAACTCCATGTGAAGATTATTTTTGCTCGACACAACAACCTTTTCACTTGGCACAATGGCATAACAAGAACTTAACATTGGAACAAAGACAAAAAGGTTTTGTTGCTCATAACGCAATGCACAGATATTGCACAAAATGCTCAATAACTTATGAAAATTTCACAAGAACTAATTGTATATATTTTAACAATAAAACATGTCATTCAGGAAGATGTGAACCAGGAACAGTTTGTATAGAATTCAATAAACATGAAGTGATGCATAAACGACCATTTGACACTTTAGATTCAGTATGTTATGATTTTGGAGATAACAGATTTTATAATCATGCTGATTTTACACACAAATATTATTTTTGGTATTACTACAGATATGGTACTTTAATAGCACTTGTTTTTCAAATTATTGCTTTCTTTGTTTCAACAGTCACTATTTTAATCCCTGAGATTGGTCATTTACTCAATCGAATATTTTTAAAGAGGCCAAGACAAACAATTTATGATTCTATACAAGATATTTTCACATTGCGGAATATTTCATTCGGAATCATGTACTTGACACTGTTAATTGATATGTTATTAATATTCATTGATCAATGGGGTTTAATGATTTTAAGATTATCCACTGTATTTGTAGCTGTTCTTGCTTTTGGATCATTTTTCAGTTTTGCATTATTAGCAATACTATGGCAACATATATTAACACTGAAAGGATCTGGAAGATCTCGTTTTGCTTGGTACATCTGGTATTACTCTATTTACAAACTAAATTCTTTAAGGGCTCAATTAATCTTATTGATTCTATTCAATATTGTGATGATAACAGGATCTGTAGGTTCATATTTAGGAGCATATAATATTGATAAACAAAGAAGAGGATTTTTCATTTATGCTCTTGGGTTCTTTGAATTGATCACTTCATTTGTTTATCTTGGTGTAATCATTGTTCTTTCATTTCTTTCAGCATTGATGTTTTATAAAATTCATAAATACGCTTCTTATGAAGAAAAAGCTGCAAATGTTTTTAAAGAAAGGGTAATTGAATTGTAATTAGTTCTAAATCAATCTAGTATACAATTTTTGTCATGTTATGTTTACCTATGGTTTCTGTATTGTGTGTGAGTGTAATTGTCATTGCAGCTCAAAATATCATTGGAAAGGATATGATATCACTGCAGTTATATCTTTTCATTGCTTCTTTTTATTCGTTTTATTTTGTGGTGATTTTTGTTGTGTAAGCAAAATTTTATTTTTTTCATTTTTGAAAAGTCTTTGTTTTGGTATTTTTCATTTTCCATCTTTCAAGAAATGTTATAGATGTAAAAACTTAAAAAGTATTTCAGGAGATGAATGAAAATAAAATTTGTCTTCTTCAAAGTGTTTAATGGGACAAACAAGCATTAAACTCTCTGAAAACACAACTCTTCTTTTGTTTGGTTTTTTTTTTCCCTGAATATTCAACGAAGCATCAATAATACAATGCAGCTTTTTCAAGAAAAAGAAAATGAACATCACAAATTTTTGATTTTTTCAAAAACTCTAAATTTTCGTTGGTATCATTAAATTCATATTTTTCTTCCTCTGTAACATCTAATGAATATAATTCATTGTAATATTTTGGCAAGAATCCATAGTTCCCATTATCAAATCCTCCAAAACAATAAATAATAAATTTTGATTCAAGATGAACCAAACATGATGAAGAGAGCACTAATTTGGTATATTTGTAATCACCACTATCAAATTTTTCAATAATTCTCTTTTCTATATCGTATCTGTAAATTTTTGAATCTTTGTTAAGTGCCCCAATGAAATAGATGAATTTTCCAATGGCAAACATTGAATTACATCTTTTCAAGAAGGAATTATCAGAACTTATTAATTTCCAATTATAATTTATAATATTAAATTCATAAAATCCAGTTTCACCTGCCAAAAATATCCTTTTATTTTTGGTTACAATGATTTTATGATGATGTGTACTCTTTGGAGGAATATCACCATAAGTTGTGATTTTTTTCCATTCATAGGTGGTTAAATTATAATAATAAGTATAAAACTCTTTGTTTTCGTTTTCACCTTCGCCCATTCCACCAAAAACAAACATTTTATCTTCATAAACAAAAGAATCATGAAATCTTGTTCCAAATGGAGCATGTTTTGCAAAGAAATAATTACTATGTACAGAGTAATGGTATACTGTTTTATCAAATCCACCAAAATATATTATTTGTTCTCTGTATTTCACTATGGTAAAACCAGTTCTTGATGGTGGATTGTTTGATGAAATTTTTGTCCATTTGAAGGTTTTTAAATCCATCACGTGTATCATATCACGAGCGTACTCATTTCCTGTGTATCCACCAAAAAGAAAAATCGTATTGCGGACTTGAATCATTTTTTGGCCGACTCTTGGAGTAGGTGGCGTAATCTGTTTGATTTTTGTTAAAGTTCTCTCTAATTTTTTTGTTTCTTTCATTTCATACAGAGAAACTTGATTTGTTTGAGTGTTGCCCATTTTTCTTCTTGGAAACTACATTGACCATGATTGGTTGTTGTAAACTTTTGGAAGAAAGAAAATCAACAACTTCAGGATCAAAGATGAAATCTTTTTCATAATTCCATTTAAATTAATTTCAGGAATCTTTTAAATTTTTCTCTTTCTCCAAGGTTTGGAAATTGATGCGGAAAAACTTAACCAATGAATAAACTCCAAATCTATATTCTCCGTTCTAAAAATAATACAAAACTTTATTGACTGTCATCTTTCGCTTTTCCCTTGTAAGGATGAAATATCGTCTTTTGATAAAGACAAATCGTAATTTAATGTAAAAATTGAAACTTCAACCCATTTTTCGAACTCTTCCATTGGAATGTAATGTACAAATAAATTGAATGAACTATATAACTGCTCCAAAGTTATTACATTGTCAAAAATTTGTAAATAAGCAAAGTATATGGAGCCAAAAAACAAACATTTGAAGACCTTGTCGCAAACTTTGTAACTCAACAATTTGAGAATTTTCCTGAGGTATATCATGGCTAAGTTTATTATTTTTTCGTTTAAAATATCGGATTCGAGAGTTGATTTGAACAAATAGACAGTTCTTTTCTGTATATTTTTTTCGTTGAGGTGTGATTCTCCTATGTATGCGTATTCATTGAATAAGAATTTCAGATTGTTCATTTGTTTTTTCTTTATGTTCTCTGTTGACATTACTCCGTTGTGCTGTCAAAAAAAATGAAAGAGATGAAAAACACTCCGATTGGCCTTCCCTATTTGAATAGGACCAAATTTGATCAAATCCATCACTACTTATTTCTTAAAATAGAAACCAAATTTCTTAAATGAGATAAAATTATTCCTATGCTGAATTTGAATCCAGTTCTGTTCTGATATGGCCAAATCAACTTTGAAACTTTCATTTTAAGATAAAACATTATCAACTGTGACGAAATGTGAGATAAAATTCAAAGTTTCGTTTTATTGTTGAAATTCTCTAATCTTCGTTTGATGTCCTGATAAACTTCTTTGTTTTTAATTCTTTCATGATGCTCACCATCAAGATTATCAACAGTTTTATGAATATGTTTCATCATATAGTAAATAGAAGTTGGCATAAAATAATTAATCAACCAATTTGGTACATAATCCAATTGAGGATTTCCATTTCCCATGATACATATTTTTGTCTCATTTTCTGAGATGTATTGAATGAAGAAACCAGCATAAGTCAAGTTTATG
Source organism: Neovahlkampfia damariscottae (assembly GCA_016618085.1). Taxonomy (NCBI): domain Eukaryota; phylum Heterolobosea; class Selenaionea; order Neovahlkampfiida; family Neovahlkampfiidae; genus Neovahlkampfia; species Neovahlkampfia damariscottae. Next base: position 72,959 of record JABLTG010000063.1, read on the forward strand.
TGAACATTTTTATCATCAATCAATTTTTCGATCATTTCTTTTGGTGGTTCATGAATTAACACTAAAACAGATGCATCTTCTTCCAGCATGTCCACACTATAACCTAAAGTGAACATGTCTCGTTTGGTAAAAGGCCAAGGTAAATCATATTCTGAGGAAAAAAAATTATGAATAAAAACTCGAACCAAAATAACTTAAAAACTTGTAGTTTGTGTATTTAGTAATAATTTGACCTGATTTCATGTAAGGACACCCTTTTGAATTTTATGTTAAAAATGATGTTTCTTTATTGTCGAATTACAGCCTGGATATAAGTCTATTTCATGAAAAACAGAGAGTATATGCAATATAGGTTGATGTATTATGCTTTCCATTTTAATTGAATACAACGGAGAGTCTTGTTTGTATGAAGTTTTTATATTATTTGAATTTGCTACATTTATCCAATTTTTTGATTCAAACATTTCATAAAGAATTTCTTTTGCATCTTTTACTTGTTTGTTTATTTTTTCAATCATTTTTTTTTTCTCTTCGTCCTTTGGTAAATCTAACTTTTGTATGAGGTCAAAAGCCTGAAGAAGTAATTTTAAAAAGTTTTTTAGGTACCTTGAATAATTTTTCATCATCATAGAGTTTTATTATTTCATCATAGAGGTCAGTTTCACTTTCTTGTTGCGACATGCTTCAAGAAAAACCGACCAATCATTTTTCAATAAAATGAAAAAACTTAAATTGAAGAGTTTTTTGGATGTGAATTTACACCCTTTGGGAAAGATTAATCTTATGCTTCAAAAAAACTATGTCATTGATGATCTAGCTCCAAAAAATTCACAGTGTATTTTCAAGTTAGAAGGTGAAGAATAAATCAAAAATAAATTTGTTTTCATTGAATCACCACATGAATCAAAAAATATATAAAAATTTCCAATCGATTATTCTTGTCTAGATGAGTGAACATACTATCTTTTCAAAAGTTTAATTCTTTCTGAAGTTATGAATTCATTTGTTGCTTAAACAAAATCAACTTTTTCATTCAAAGTTTGCTTTCAACTTTTTTTCTTCCAATGAAATTTCTCCATTTTTTCGGAATTTGATAAACCAATCAACAACTTGGCGAAAACAAAAAATCTGTTTTCCAAAAGAGCAAGTCCATCGACGAAAACGAAAATAATACAATAATTTTCAAATCAGTTGAAGAATTCTTGAATTTCAAATTTGATATTCGCAGAATTAAAACCTTCAAAAAAAGCGCTTGAAAATAATTCGTAAATTTTCTTTCAAAAATCGATTTTAACCCATAAAAGTTCACATAAGATCCATGGGAATTCAAAAAAGGATGTTCTTTTAAAGTTCCATCAAATCAGTACCACTTTTGAAGCAAAAGTCAAAAATGGAGAAATTTACGACTTTAAAAAGATTGATCTAATTATTATAGGAAAATATAAAAAGATCCTTCATCACAAACCACCAAAAAAACTTGACTTTTATCTGTTTTAACAAGTATTTCTAGGTTTTAAATCTATAATTTTCAAACCTGTAAAATTTTTTTTTCGTGTAAATAGCTCATTGCTGAACTTATTTGAATAGCATAGTCAATAAAATCATCATAATTAATATCTTTGTTTTAATAAACACCTTTCAACTCCTTCTTCATATAAATCCATTGTAGTTGTAGTCTCCAATATTTTTCATTGGACAAACCTTTTTGATCCAACAAAAACACAGCAAACTCTCAGATGAACATTTTTGAGAATTTTATTTCTCTTTTCCAAACGAAACCACCAGTTGAAATAAGAATACTTGAAGTCAGTTGGTTGCTTTCTGAAGCTGTAAATAACGAAAATTCAATTCAATTTTTGAAACAAAAAAAAATTACAGCACCATTTGAATTCCATGAAATCAAAGTGTCTAAAGAAAATAAAAAAACGAAATTTATGATCTGTATAAACAAAAAAGAAAAGAAAATCTTCATTAGTTTCAAAGGAAATTTGACAATTGCTGAATTACTAAAAGACATCAATTATTTCAATACTGCGAATGAAACATTTGGTTCAATACATGCAGGTATTTTAGAATTATCAAGTGAATATCCGTTAAGATATTTTCAACTACTTTTGGATGATGAATATGATTTATATTTCACTGGATATTCTTTAGGTGCTTCCATCGCTTGTTTATGTTGTTCTAAACTTTTTTTTCTCAAAAACATGACAAAAGAAAAACAAAAAAGATTGTACTTTCTTGGTTTTGGAGCTCCATTATTTGTTGATGAACAATTTAGTAAATTAATGAAAGAGAAAATTTCTGATTCACAATTCTATTTTTTTCAAAATGAAGGTGATATTATACCATACATAATTTCATATTTAAATTATTATCAACATGAAAATGAACAAATTGATGATAAATTCTTGGAACTTCATTACTCTTCGTTTTATTTTCAACAGATTGAAGATGATAAAATAAAAAAAGAGTTTAATGAAATTTTGGAATATGTTCAAGTTTTTCTTGTGAAAAATTGGTCAAATTGTATCATAGATTCAACATTTCCACATTATGGAACTTTTGGAAAATATTATTTCATTAGTGAATCTGAAATAATGATGAAGTAAATTTTCAAAAAAATTTTAAAATTTTTCAAAAGACCAATTGAAAAATTACCATCAAAAAATGAAATAGATTGGGGATTTGATTTAAAACATTCATTGAATAACTATTCTCGAGCTGTTGATAAACAAATCAACCCAATGAAAAAACCTAAAGAATTCAATTTCAAAATTGAAGAATCTGGAAAGGTTTTGATACCTATTTCATTGGAAAAAGGTTTATTATTTGGAAAGGATATCATTTGTCAATCTATTCATTTTGATAATGAAATTAAAATAATTTTGAAATTGAAACCGAAACCAGCATTGTATTTCAAGAGCTTAGAAGTAAAAAATTGTAAAATTATAGATGAATTTGTAGAGAATCAAATAGATACTTTTGATGAAATTGCATGTCAGTTTAAGTTTTCTATTGATGTTTTGAAGGATGATTTAGAGGTTCTTTTTGAAGGTGCTTTTTCACAAGTCTTTATGAAAATCCCAAAGAAAGAAATTATTGAATATGAAGAATTACTTGGAAGAAGAAGGAAAATAGCAGAATTGACGTTGCCTGATTTACACTTGTATTCATTTTCTTATTCGTTGTTTAATGAGAAATACAACTTTGGAAAAGAGAGTTCTTCAAGAAGAACGGTTTGCTTAGACACTTTATCTCAGATTGCAGAGTTTTATAGCATCAAAGAGAATGAAATATTACCTCAAGATTTGGTTGAACGTGTCAATCAGATGAACAAAGAATTAAATATTCAAGAAGGAAAATACAACAGTAATTCACAATTGATAGTGAAAGATTTAAAAAAGATTTATCAAAATTTTCAATCAAAAAAACAGTATTCTTATTATCAAGCAATCAAGGATTCATTTCCAACACTAGCACTATTTGAATTGAAAGCAGGAAAAGAAGAAATCAAATTGGATTATAATTCATTTGAAAAAGGATTGATTGCATTGAGTATAACAGGAACTCTTTTAATTTTAACAATCAGTCCAATTGCTTTGATTGCAGGTGGAATTGCCTCATTGACACTTTTCAGTGGAGCAATAGGTATGGGATCACTTTCCTTGCTTTCAAATGTGATTTTAACTTATAAATTGAAAACAACTATTGATAATGAATATTTCAATAGGTTACAATTAATTGCTCTCGGATTAGGAATAGAAACAAAACCGATGACTTGCATGTATGAAAAAGAAATATCAATTTATTACAATAATAATTTAAGAACTGAAAAGGAAGATGATATTATCAAAAACTGGGGGAAATTCTTCAACAAAGAACCTTTATCTTTGACTTTAGATAAGAGTTCAAAAAAGTATGTGCTGAATTGTATCAAACATATTGATCAGAATAATCAATTGAGAGAAAATTTGATACAAGATTTTTCAATTGGAATCATTGGATCCGGTAAAACTGGAAAATCTACATTGGCAAAAAGGATGTATCCAGATTATAATACAAATCCATCACAAAACAACAGAACAACAGATTTAGATATTTTCCCATTTCCAATTTCCGAAAATGCATCATTGGTTGATTTTCCTCACTTAACAAGTTTGGATAAAAATTACATTGCTTCATTTTATGCATATTATAAAATGTTAGATGCTGTTGTTCTTATATTTAGATCAGATCAAAATTTGGATTCAGAAGATGATTACAATATCATCAAATACGTATTACAAATATATCAACTTGATGTCTTGAATGATAAGTTACCAATAGATTTTTTGATATGTTTGAATAAATTTGATGAACAAATCAATTCATGCTTCAAAGAACAACACCAAAAATTCGAGTACAACAATGAAGAAGAAATTAAAAAATTGATTTCATTGGCTGATAATCATCGTATCAAATCATTAAATACTCTGCTCAAAAAATTAAGAAAGGATAATTTCCCAATATCAAAAAAATTGATTCAAAAGTTGAGAAGTAATATTTGGTTGACTAGTTTTGAAATTCAAAATGATTTACCTTTCTGCAAACAATTCAAAAAAGTTGATGATATGTTTTTAGAAATACCAGGTTCTGGTAAAAAAAGTACAATCATAGAATATCAAAAGATTGGTGTACAGTCAGTGGATGATGTGAAGAATTGGATTGATTCATTCATTTCAAAAAATAATTTTTGAATTTCAAAACACTTTTTCTTGAAACTTGTGAATAAAATTTATTTTCTTTCGTGACACCAACCAATCAGATGATAGTTATGAAGTTGTTTTATTTGCTGTTTGTTGTATCATTGATCACAGGAATAATTACCACAGAAAATGTACAAGTTGTAAAACCTGGTATTGATGGAGATATTTCTGTTCTTTACAACGAAGTAAGAAAAAAACGTATAAAATCTAAAAAAAATGTGAAAGAAAATTGGAGTTATAACCAATCCAACAGGTGTCAATTTTGAATTAAAAAACAGTATTGATTTATTATTTAAGAATCCAAAAATACAATTAACTTCTTTATTTGCACCTGAACATGGTATTCGTGGAGATATTGAACCAGGAAAAAGATTTGAAAATTATATTGATCCACAAACAAGATTACCTGTATATTCATTGTACTCAAAAACAGTAACTGGTTATCCAGAACCATATATGTTGAAAAATATCACCACTTTAGTTTTTGATATACAAGATGTTGGAGCAAGATGCTACACATACATTTCAACATTAGTAGCATGTTTAAAAAGCGCAAAAGCAAATGGTGTCAAGAAAGTAGTTGTATTAGATCGTCCAAATCCTATTGGAGGCGATGTTCAAGGAAATATCTTGGAAATGAAACATACTTCTTTTATTGGAATTTGGAAATTACCAATGAAGCATGGAATGACAATGGGAGAGTTACTTTTACTTTTCAACAAGGAAATGAAAATAAATCATAATAATGTACATGTGGTTAAAAATCAATTTTATGATAGAAAACCTGTCAGTCAATATAAGAAATATGGTTGGATTTTACCTTCTCCAAATTTACCAAATTTCGAAACTACTTTGTTATATCCAGGTACAGTAATATTTGAATCAGCTTGGAATGTTTCTTTAGGAAGAGGCACAACCATTCCATTTTCTGTATTCGGAGCACCTTACGTTGATGCTTATGCTCTCTTAAATCGAGTTGATTTCTATCAAGAAAAAAAAGAATATAAGAAATATTTCAAAGGAATTAAGATTATTCCAACTTATTTTACACCATCCTCTTCATATCATAAAGGATCTCAATGCTCAGGTGTTGCAATCATCATTACAGAAAAAGAAAAAATTACTCATCCAATAGAACTTGGATATACTCTTTTCAAAGCATTTATGGACTTATACAAAAATAGAATGGATATAAAAGAAAGGTCTTTTAAAATTCTCACAGGAACAGATAAAATATTTGATCTTCTTCCAATTGCTGAAGTTCCAGATATTGAAAAGTTGTATCAAAAAGATATTGAAGATTTCAAGAAAAGAAGAAGAGAATTCTTATTGTATCAAGAATAAATTGATTATTGATATTCAATTGTAGTCATTAATCCAAAATGATTGGATGGAAAAATGTTCACATTTTTATCTTTCATAAAAGGAGAATCTCCAATTAATTTGATTGATTTTGGGTTCCATTTCTTTGATTTTATGTACATTCTATCATTTCTACTTTGTAAAATTTTGTTTGGTTTCAACAATACGTTTCTTTTCGAGTCTAAAGTAAAACCAGGTTCTTTACTCAATTGAGACCAAATGTCCTGATAATTCGACAATGTACTCTTTAAAGCATCATTTTCAGAACTATAAATACCAGAATTTTTTGATTCTTTTTCATAAACTGCAAAATCTCCCATCATCAAAGATGTTGATTTTTTGTTCAACAGAACTGTCAGTTTCTTCACTTGTTCAAGAGTTTTCCCGTCTTCAAATTCTGTATCTCTTGAAATATTTGATATAACTATCTAATTCAAACTGAAGTGGATTCAATGAAAATTTACCTCTTCGTCGTTGATGTTCAAATGAGCAATCAAACTTTTTTGATTCATTGTTTTCAATAATGAAAACTTTTGAATTGGTATTTTGGATAAAATAAATACTCCATGTGTATTTATAGTGTCTCCATTGATATCACTTAATTCATATTTGTTTTGTATTTTATAAAAGGTTTGTAAATATTGAACCATTTCTTTTGTCACATCTTGAAGGCAGATAATATCAGCATCTTTGGATAATTTAAATACTTGATTGATACGTTCTTTTTTAAAGTATTGTGATGACCAAATATTAAAACTGATGATTGTCAATTTGTTAATTTTTGTGGTTGTAGATTTTTCAATTGTTTTTTGTTTCCATGAAGAATTCACTTTATCATATTTAAAAGCTCCAAAAATCTTTGGATTTTCACTTTCTGATGAAGTTTCTAATTGAACATTTTTGCTATGAAATTTAATAGCTTGTTGTACGTTTGAACTGACATGTAAAAATAAAAAAAACGAAGATAAAACTAAAGAAACAAATAATACAGAAACTATAAATTTTTTGTTTACTTCAAGTTGCATAGGTTGTTTGTAATTGAAGCTCAAAAAATTGACCAATGAAAAATCCGATCCATACAACTGATTTATCCACAACATCGAATTCAAAAAAGCTCAAAATTACCATTGAAGAATATATTACCTTATATTATCTGTATTCAATTGTAAACAATAAAAATTCAATTTTTATTCATGTAAATGACTACTATCATTTAAACCTTGAACAAACACATTGGAATAATGAAATTTTTCATCTTTTTTTTGATATTTCAAACCAATTGTAGTCAACGCAGTATTATCAAGATGAACAGGCATCCATTGATTTTCACCTAAAATTAATTCACCAAACAAACCAGTTAAGAATAATCCATGAGAAACAACAACCACATGAAAAGGATTTTTTGGATGGAAATGATCTGAATTATCATCAATATGATTATGAATTGAATCCAAAATGAATTGAATTGCTTCTTTTGTTCTTTTATTCACTTGATGTTCTGATTCAATAGTTTCATCAGTTTTTGAAACTTCATTAAGAATATAATGTGGTTGAGGATATGGAAATTCATAATGGTTCATATTTTTTTCTTTCAAATTTTCATAAATCTTTCTGTATGGTTCACCTTCTAATTTTCCTAAAATTCTTTCACCTAATACTACATTTTCTGTAAATTTGATTTCTTCTTTTTGAACATCATTTAACTCTTTATGAAGTTCTTTTGCTGTCATAAGTGCTCTTTCAAAATTTGAGCATAGTACTAATTTAACATTGTGTTTTGAATTTTTTGCAAATTTTTTGGCTAGTTTTTGAGCTTGTTGAATTCCTGTATCATTTAATTTTTCTTCTGAACTTTGAAAGACTTCCTTTTTGTTCAATGCTGTTTCTCCATGTCTCACGAATGAGATTTGAACATGAATTGGTTTTTCCATTTTTGAAATTATTCTGGTTGGCGGAATGGAAAAATATTTCAGCCAATAAAGAAACTGAAAAATCAGAATAATACTATTGTTAAAATTAATGTTTTATCAGTATTGTAATTATTTCACTGATTCCAGTGCACGTAAAATTTTGGGTAAAATTTCTCCGCTTTTTCCTTGAACACATAAAATTGAATTTTTTCCAATCGGTTCAATATTGATTTCAATGATTGGTATTTTTCTTGAAATAGCTGAATCTACAATTCTTGATGGTAGTGTTGTCAATAAAGTAGTTCCAACAAACAACAAAGCATCACAATTTGAAGATACTTTCAAAGCAGATTCATATTTATAAAGTTCTTCAGTATAATATTCATCAAACCATAATATATGAGGTCTTGCCAAATCATTGGTGTTTGGTATTCTTCTGAGTCCATCAGAATCCAAATTTGAGTTTTCTGAAATTGGAAATGTCTTGTCTTCTTCAGTTTCTGAGTTTCTCATGTAGTTTATATTACCATGAATTTCAAATGTTAACTCTGGGTCTTGTCCTGCACGTAAATTTAAACCATCAACATTTTGTGTCACAATGTGAATTTCTTTTTTCAATTTTTTGAATATTTTTTCCAGTTTTACAAGTGAATAATGACCTTCGTTAGGTTGTGAGGCTAAACACTTTTTTCGTCGGTATTCATACCCTGTTTGATTTAAGTTTGTTTTTTTGATTTACATTCCCAGCAAGATTTTGGATTTTCATAAAAAAAAGAGTTTGTAGCCAACGTTTCAGGGTGGTAGTTTTTTGAACCAACTTTCCAGTATCCATCTTGACCTCTGAAGGTAGGAATTCCACTTTCTGAAGATAACCCAGCACCAATCAGAACACAAAGGTTGTTACTACGAGAAATAATGTTTGTTGCTTCAATGATACTTTTCATCTTTTTGAAGTTTGAATAATACTTGTTGATGATTGGTGAATGGGAATATTAATTAATCCCATTTAAAAAAAAAATTCAGTGGACCACTAGGGAATCGAACCCTAGACCTCCTGCTTGCAAAGCAGGCGCTCTACCAACTGAGCTAGAAGCCCTTGTTATTGATGTATGAAAAATGAAGCTTTTAATTCTTTGAAAAAGTAAAAATTATTTTGGAGGTAAATTTCCATGTGATCAGTATTGACAATCATGAGATCATGAAGGTGGATTATCATTACAATTGACAGTTTATATGATGATATCTTCACTTTTAGAAAACCAAAGTTCTCTTCTGCTTTCAGCCCAAAACAATTTTGGTTTCAATAAGAAATTACATCATTGGCCAAATAAAATGACTTCAGTTTTGCTACTTGGTTCCACTGGAGGAACTGGAAAAAATATACTTCGTCTCTTAGTTCAAAATTCAAACTATAAAATTAAACTCCTAGTCAGAGACTTAAACAAAGCACAAAAAACATTAACATCAGATTATTCATCCATTTCAGAAGAAGCTTTAAAAAAAGTTGAATTAATTGAAGGCTCAATCACAGAAATAAATCAATTGAATTCAGATTTATTTGATGTTGATTTCATTCTTCACACAGCTGCTTCAAATTCCAACTCGAAACAAACAGAACAATTCATTGGATTTGAAGGTATGAAGAATATCATTCAATTCGCAAAGAAATCAAAAAAATTGAAAAAAATAATCTATGTAACTTCTGGAAAAGTAACAAGACCATTTCATCCAATTTCCATTTTATTGAATTCTTTCACCAAATCAGCTTTAAAATGGAAATTGGAAGCAGAGAATTTATTAAGAGAAAGTGGATTGCCTTATGTTATTTGTAGACCATCAGGAGGTTTAACAAATGATACAAACAATTCTCCGATTGAATTTGGAGTTGGTGATTTTATTGGTTCAAGTTCTGTCTCCAGAGCGTCTGTTGGTGAATGTGTCATGAAATGTATGGAATTAGATATTGACACTGTAACCTTTGAAATGATCAACAGTTCAACAAAAACTGTAACTAATTGGAAAGAAATGACCTCACTTCCAAAAGATTCATTCACAACCATAAAAAGAAATCATGATATACCATTTTACATCATTTATTCAATCACTTTTGGGGTATTGGCATTTGCTGCAAAGAAGTACTTTTTCTAATAAAGATTTTATGATTTTAATGAGTTTTCTGGAATCTTTCGGTTTCACTGTTTCACGAAATTGACAGCATTTTTATTGAACATTAATTTGTACATGATCAACATATCAACTGAAGGTAATTGGTAGTTTCATTTTTTTCCGAGGTTGTTGATGAACTACAGTGAAACCAATTCCTTTTGGAATGGTGAAAATGATAAATCTGCAAGAAGTATTACTTTTCAAAAACTGATTTATGATGGAGAAGAAGAACAAATAATTTATTCCACTTTTTTTTTTCATCCAAAATTAAAGACTATCTCTTTCTTGCAAAAATTTATTGAAATTTTAGAAACAATACCAAATGATAAAAAAGAAAAATATGAAGCTAAAATAATCACATTTTTTAGAAATTGGTTGACAAAGTTTTTTCCAATTGATGATTGGGATTCAGAGTGGACACAAGAGTTGAATAATTTTTTAAAAAGACAAAATGGAAATAAATCGGTTGAAATGTTATTAAATATTACATTTCCAATAAAAAAAATTGAAAAACAATTCGAAAAAGTGCTGGAATTTGAATGACAGTTGATGATTTTCTGTTGTTTTCGGATTCACAAATAGCCATTGAATTGGCATTGTTGACAGAAAGTATATTTAAAAATTAATATTCAATGGTTTTGCACGTATAAGTGAGTGGAATTATTGTCAAAGCATTGTGGATCATAGAAAGTTTTTTGAAGGAATTTCGATGTGGGTCACTGAATTCATTATTTTTCAAAATGATATTGAGTAAGTAAATAATGAATTATTAAAGATTATTAAAGTAAAAAGGTCGAAATTTATTCAAAATTTGTTAAAATAGCTCAAAAATTACTTCAATTGAAAAATTATGATGGAGTGATGGCAATTATGTTCGGATTTCAATCAACACCGATAAGTCGGTTAAAAAAGATAAAACCTCTATTGTCACAGCAGATATTGGATATTTATCATAATATTGAACACATATTCTCTGATAAAAATCATTATGAAAATTTAAGGAATCTTCAAGCATTGAATTCTTCGACATGTATACCTTCAATGTAACCATTCAAATACACTGATTTAAATTTGATGTAGAGCATTTGCATTTTATTCAATTTCATATCTGTATGAAACACAACCATTTAAAGATGTTGTTTACAGTTGGACATGTTTAAAAAACATTTATCAATGTATATATCACATAATGAGTTGTCACACAGATGAATATGAATTACAATCAGGTAAAAAATTTCATGAAAATAACAGTTACTCTTAGATCCTAAATTGCACACTAAGATAAAAACTTTCATTGAGTTGAAACACATACCGATTTCAAAAGCCTTTGAATGGTCACTCTGTGAAGAACCAAGAGAAGTTTCCAAGAAAATCAACAATAATCAACTGAGAAAAAAACTACTGGATGAAATACATGCTCCCAAGAGAAATTGATCAAGAAGATTGACTATATCACTATTGTTCTGATTATTAAGGAAAGAAAAAAACAGAATCTGTTTCCATTTGTCATTTAGAAGGAGGATTGTCCAATGAAATTGAATTTTTTGAAAGGTAGTTGACAAATGTCAACTCAACAACAGATGATCAAAGAAGAACAAACCAAAAACAAGTCACAACAAGAAGTAAAAGAAAGTGACATAACTTTTGATGATTTATCAGATGATGAACTGTTTTATATTTTGAGTTTTTTAGATTTACATTCAATTTGTACAATTGATTGTGTTTCAAAATATTGGAAATTTTCGAAGTTGTCCTGTGATAACTCCATTTGGAAATCACGTGCTATTCCATTTTTAAAAATGATTGAAACTGAATACAACACATCCATTAAAATTGACAGAAAAGAATCAACGGGTTTTAAAGATGCCATTAAAAAGTCTTATTGGAATCCAATATCACTTCAAAATATTGAAAAATATGATCCAATTTCAACCAAACAAAAATATTATGGAGCATCTTTACTATCATTTGGATTGTCAAATATCAAACTTCCTCCTCCACAAACACCAAGATCGAATTATTTAAAAATATCCATAGTAGGACATAATTCAGCTGGTAAAACAGGTAATTGTTTAATTTTTTTCATTCAATTTTGCAGCACTCAAAGAACAGTTGTCTCTTCCAATGATATCAGATGGTGATAAATCTTTCAAGATTGAAATGTAAGTGATGAAGAAATCTTAATTTTTATTCAGATTTGAGATCTATATTGACCAAAGAATGCATGTTCTTCAGGAAAAATTTGGAGAATATTGGGGAACAGGTTGTTTTATCTTGTGTTTTGATTTAAATAATATTCGAAGTTACAAGAATTTGGATCATCAAGTGATCAAGTATCGTGCTCGTTTTGAAAAAACACCAATTTTGTCAGAGCATATTTTAATACTAACATTTTTTGAAGATTGGTTGGGACCAAATCAGATTTAAGAAAAAAAAAATGAACAAAATGAGGATGATCTCAGTGAATCTGAGATGATAAGTTATGCTAAAAAAATAGGATGTGTTGGATATCTTGAAACATCTGCCATTACTGGAAAGAATGTTGACAAAATGATAAAAGCTGCAATCACTGCAAGTTGTTATCAAAATTCAAAATCAAATTGCAGCATCCAATGAAATCAAAAAATGATCAAAGTTGGAAGAATTCTAAAATAAAAAAGTTTAGTTGTTGGTTAGAATTTTTTTGATGGAAAATAAACATCAAAGGTTGTGTAGTGTTCTTTTTTTTGATAGTTCATCAATGCAAGAGATAACCATAATCAAATAGGGAAACCCAAAAAAACAAAACTGTTTAAAATTTAAAATCTGAAAGCTGAAGATGGAATTAAATTAGGATATTATTGTGTATATTCAGTATATTTTTTTGATAGTTTATCCATTTTTCGAAGTTTTTGATGCATTTTCTTCAATTTTTTTAATAATTTTAACGAAATTATTTTGTTTTGTTTTATTTCGGATTCCAATTGTTTTGAGTCTTCTTCATTGAGCACATGTTTATATTTTTTGAATAATTTTACAACTTCTGAAAACAAAAGTTGGTCTTCTTCATCCAATTCAACAACAGAATTTGATTGGTTTTCCATCAAATACCAATCAAAATGTTTTCGTTTTTTAGTGCACAAAGTTCGATTAAAAAAACAGAATGAATGATGACTCAAAAAAAACGAAAGTATTTTTAAATTGTGCTGAATTTTCAAAATACCACAATAAACATTCTCAATATCTTTGGTATTTGTTCAAAAAATTAAATTTGAATTTTCGCAAAAAGTCGTTGCTATTCAGACAACGAAGTGATTATTGAAAACACCAAGAACCCTCAAGATACAAAATCAGTTATTTTTAAAGATTGTATGGTTCATGCGAAATTTATTGCTTCAGAAAATTCAATTTTTTTAATTTTAAGCGATAACAAAAAATTATACATAACTTTCATGAACTCAACTTCAAAATTCTTTGATCATACATCAAAGGTTAAACTTCAAAATCAATCATTCATTCAAAATTTTGATGGAATTATTCTTGGCTCAAAATCTGATTCAGATCAAATTTTAATCATAATTGGACATTATGATGGGTTATACTCTTTTATTCAAAGAACCTTAGATCATGAATTCGTGGAAACAAAATTGAAAATTGAAAATTACTCAAATATTGTTCCATATAAACATTCAGCTGTTTTACAAGTGTTTATTGATGAATCAAATGTCAATCAACCAAAATTATGTATATCACATGCAAATGGATTCATTCTTGTTTTTAGTTTAATTTCTGAACAATTTAAAGCTCATTTAAAACTTGAACATTCAATTGTAACTAATATTCTCCCTTTAGATATTTTCCTCTATGATAAAACTTTGATTATTGGAACAAAGGGTTCAATTCAAGTTTTTGGAGGACCAGATTTTTCAATAATGAAAAGTTACACAACATTTTCTCAATCAATCATTTGTTCTTTATTGATTTTGAAAGATAAATTTACTGGTTTTTGTGTGTATTTTGGTGATGAAAAAGGAAGAATTTATGAAATGTCACAAAAAGAAAAATCAAAGCATGAAGTTATTGAAATCATTGGAGAATTGAATTCATTCATTGTAGGTTGTGGAATTGATCGTTCAAATGGTAAAATTATTTTTTATGATCGTTTGAATTCTTGTATTCACTTTGAATAAATGTTCTTTTCCAGTGATCAAAATGATTGGTCATTTTTAATTATCGAATCAATGGATTCTTCTAGTGAAGAGAATATTGATAAAAAATTGATAATTCTTCAACGATTAAAAGATTTGTAAATTTCAAATTGTTTTAAAACAAAAAAAAGAAACAAAAAAGAAAATGAATTGATTGAGAAAAGTTTGAAAGAGTAATAAACAAAAAAAATAACAAAAAAAAGTATGTTGCCAGATGTGAAAATTACAGAAACTACTCTTCCTTTTTATTCAGTTTTATCATTTATATACTCAATTTCTGATTTTTTTTCAAATTTAAATTTTTTTAAAAGTGCAACATCTTCAGTTTCAAAATACGAAAATAAATTCTCATCAACTTTATCTAATTTCTTGACTCCAATTCAAGATTTTTTTACATACTTTTATGAACGTAAATCAAAATTAAAATTAACCTTGTCAAAGTATTTTATGGAGGTAATTATTTAAGTTTCAATGATTTGTACATTACAAAATTTTATATGTAAGTATTAATTTCTTTTTTCTCACATAAAAAAGATATATGAAAGATTTTATCAGCTCAACTTGGGAGAATACTCAAAATAGAATCAACATTGGTTTTGGATCAAATGTGAAATTTTGGATCCTTGGAATTTTAATTTTCTACTGGAAATTAACATCACTCAAAGGTAAAAAAATTAGACCAGGTAGTCAACAATTAAATATGTTTGTGTATCCTTCATCAATAAACGAATACAGAGAAAACAAAAGAAGAGTTGAAAATCAAAGAAAAGTTCATGATAAAAACTTTTTCAGTTATTTCTCAAAGAGAGATCAATCTTATGATAATAGTTATAATTATGATAATAGTAGTTATTATGGCCAGAATAGTTCAAATTATAACATGAATTATTATAGCCAGAATCAATCAAATTTCAACATTCAATCAAATGATAGTTACCAAATGAATCAATATGAAAGTGATACAAATATAGGAATGGAAGATTATTCACAAAATTTATATCAAAAATCAAGTTTTTAAGGCAAAATTTTATCTAAAATTTGACAACAATTGTTACCATAAGAACAAACAATACGATTGCAATGATAATTAAAATAACAATAGTACATAATAAACAACCAATACCACTTGCTTTTAACACACCATCAAGTCTTTTTTGTTGTCTTTGTAAATTCTAAAAAAAAAAATTAAATTTCCAAAAATTTCAAACTCCTTTTGTTCGTCCAACACCATCTTCTAAATCACCTAAAAGTCTTTGATGTTCATTTAATTCATCACCAATAGCCACACCAATATTTTTAGTTCTATCTAAAGCATCTGATAAAACGTCTAAACTATCATCTTGTTCTAAGAAAATTAAAAATAAATTATCAATTTCAAACGCTTAATCATATGTTTTTGAGAGTCTAAAAGTTGTTGATTAGACATATCACGTGTATATTCATCATCTTTAACATTACTATAATCTGTGTTTTTATTTGATCTATTTGTGGTTAAATTTGATTTTTTTTTTACTTTTTCACTGATGTTCCTTGATTAAATGATTCTAATAATTTATTTTTGTGGTTGATTAATCTGTCTAAATCATCTTTTCTTCTTGCCTTTTCTTTGTTTGTAATATCTTTGAGTTTTTTGAGTCCATTTTTTAAAAGAACTAAATCTCGGTCTTCTCTTTGGAATTTTCTTCTGATTTCAGCTGATAGTTTTACGGCTTCATTTGAGTTTGGTAAGGCTTCTTGTTTTTTTTGAATTAGATCTTTCAAATTCATCATTGATTCTCTAATTATTAGTTGATATAGGTTTGTTTACTCTTTATCTTCAAAGAATAATAACCATTCTTCACTCACCTCAACATCGTACTTCGACATCAACTCTACAAAAAAATTCTCCAATAGAAATCACTCAAAACATTCCAAAAATAAAAAAAAATTTTTGTAAACTATTTTCATGTTTTAGAATGAAAAGCAGAAGAATTTATAACTGCCAAACTTTCATTGGTTCAATTCAATTTACCTTCTAATGACTTCAGTTGTGAGTGTGGACCTGGTATTGGCAAATATTGCCCATTCATTGAATGTACTGGGTTCTATATTCATAACAATAAATCTTGTAATTCTTCAATTCATAAAAAAGAAAGAAATACGGTAACAAAATTAAAATTAAAATCTTTCAAAAAGTTGGAGTCTACATTATCACCACTTGTTCATGGTTTCGGTTTCATACTTGGCATTATCAATAGGTGGTTTAATTTTGTCAAATACACCACATCCATTTTTATCATTTCTTTGTCGATTTCAAGGAATTTGGGTGAACTATTGGAATTTAAGTTCAATGTTTTGGTCTTCATTTCTCTGTCTAAACATGTAAAATGTGGAAAAATTTATTTTAATAATTCAAAGATATATGTCTATAGCGACTACATTTTATGAGAAATTGACTCCAAAAAAGTATATTTTTTCTTTAGTTCTTTCACATTTAATTTCATGGGGTTTTCCAATGTTAACAGTCATGATTTTAAGCGGTTATCATGCAAAAATTTTTAAAGATCTTGGCACAGGATTTTGTTGGATTCATTCAGATTTCTATGGTTTAAGATTTTTTCTATTTTATTTATGGATTGGTTGCTGCTGGCTTTTCAATCTTGTCATGTTCATTTTAGTCACTTACAAAATTTTGAAATTTCGATTTTCAAAAATCAAATTATTTACAAGTATATCTGTCAGAGTAGCACTATATGGATTGGTTTTTGTTCTCTGTTGGATCATCGGTTTTATTGTAAGGACTGTTGAAGTTTTTGACAGAAGTTTTCATGCTGGTTTCTTCAATTCTATTCATTTATTTTTAATCAATTCAACATGTTTTTATCTTGCATTGATATTCATCTATTGTGAAAACATATTGAAGGAATACACAATTTGTTGTCATTTTAAACCTGACAGACATCTAAATGTTGTTCAAGTATCAAGTTACAATTTTTTTGCAGTTCAATATGATGAAGATGATTGGGAAGAGAAAATGATGTTATTTCCTCGAAAACTGAGCAAAATATGATATCAACAGTCCATGATTTCTGAAATCAAATTTTCTAGCTCTTGTGAATTTTACTCATCAGTTTTTCAATATAATTGTATTTTTAAGAAATAAAATGAAAAATTAACGAAATATTATTCAATTCTTTGTTTTAACAATTCTCTTTTTTCCACAAAATAATTATGATTTGATTGGTTGTTTGTTTGCTTTTTTTTGATGAACTTTGACAAAGGTATACCGACAATACCAAAATCACGAGTGGTTGCTTGGTCAAGCAATTTCAACCATCCAAAGTCAGCACACAATAGAGTCATAACAGATCACTATTTTAATTCATCCATTGAAATTTTCATTCCATTCCAAAAAACCGAAAAAAAATTAGAAATCTTTGAACAACAAATTCAAACTCTGGAAAAGAACCACTTCTTTTACATCAGTAAAATGATAAAATTATCAGAATTAGTTGATTTGACTCATGATTTATTTTCAAAAGGCTACACAGTTTATGCTACTTCAATTTCTGTTCATTCTGATGGTTCAAACGTTTTTTCAATCTTGCCAACAGGTGATATTATACTAAGTCTAGATAAAGATACATATCAATCCTTTGGAATTAACGGAACCAAATCAAAATTTAGTCATCAACATTTGATTGAAATTAATTTTTCAAAACTCACAAAAGAAAAACCTCTTTATCAAAAATTAATGAAAGGTTTAGAAAAAACTTTACCTGTTAGTTGTTTAATATCTGCTTATGATGGTAAAAAAGAATTTTTTTTTGTGTTAAAAAAATTTAGGCGACAATTGTGTAGAGCTGAAAGGATTTCAAAAAATTTTAGGATTCGGAAAAGAATATCTTTTCACTCATAATTCAAAAATTAATCTTCCAAAATTGTCAAAAAGTTCAATTAATGAAGAAGGAATGAAGTTATTAGATTTTTTAGGAAGTGCATCTCTTGGATTGGATTGTAAAATACCTGACAATTTTAAGTCAAATAAAGAGAGTTCAGGTGTTTATTTGAAGAAGTATCAAGGTTTTATACCACCTCATATGGTCAAAAAAATAGTAGATTTGGTTTTGTAAGATGTTAAAAGTTCTAAACTTTTTTCTTTCAGGAAAATGAAAATGGAGAGTGAATGGATGTGTTTATCTGTCAATGGGTTTGAAGATAATGTTATATCATGGAAAAATTATGAACATGGGCGTGGAATCAGTGGAGAAAATGATTACAAATATGTAATATTTAATGATGATCACTATTGGTTGTTTCAGATTCTAGGACAAGATGATATTTACTCTTGAATAAATATTAAGTTAAACATGTTTTATTCATCAATTTCAGCAACTCTATATTCTGAAGCTTCAATTTCCACTTCCTGCAGTCCATCATTTTCATTTGAAATGTTTCTCATTTCTCTGTCGTTAGCAGGTTGAGGTTGATAATAAGTTGGTTGAATTCCAATAATATTGTTGACTTCATCATGTTGTGGGATTTTTCTATCTTCAATTTCTTCCATATTTCCGCTATATCGAAGATATGAGAACATGTTCATTCTGTAAGCCAAATAAATCACAGGAAGGAACAATAGGAATGAAATGAAACAAGCAAACAATGAAACAGAAGGAGCTCCAACTGCCAATACTATCAATGCTGCATCTGATAAACCAAAATAATTCAGGTTGTAATATTGACATTCCAAACCTCTGCCAGTGTAACAATAGCAAAAATCAGATGAAATACATTCACCTCTTCCTGAACAAACTGATGAATTTTTGGAATTGACTCCAAAGCATTTGAATTCCTGACAAGTTTCTCCAAAATACCCAGAATTGCAACTGCAATTATTTGGAGACAAACATTTGCCACGAGAAGAACAAACACTAAAGTCAGATGCACTCACTCCATAACATAATGCATTTTCACAAAGAGCTCCTGTATAATTCTGTCCACATACACATTTATTAGGAGCAATACACTTTCCTTGTGAAGAACAAACATTAGTTTCATTGAAGTGAATATTCCCACACGAATGAACTTCACAGTTATTCCCAGCGTATCCAACTGTACACTCACATTTATCTGGTGAAATGCAATCACCTCTTCCAAGACAAACATCATATTGAGTTGCATTTATTCCAGCACAAACTGGAGTTTCACATGTTTCACCAACATATCCAGGATCACAGACACAAGTTGAATTCATACAATATCCAAAATCAGAACAATAAACAGGAGGACCAGGAAAAGGGCATGCTTTTACATTGCAGAATTTTCCAGAATAACCATCTTTGCATGTACATTTTTCTGGAGTTTCAGGTGAGCAATATCCATGATCTGAACATTTTTCATTGCATGTTAAGAAATAACTTCTTCCTGCTTTTCCAACACCCACTTTAAAACTCTTTGGTGTTTTCAATTTTGATAAAGAGTATCTATCTATTAAATCATCTAAACCAAGTTGACCCCACTAGTTGTTAATTTAAAATAGACTTACTCCATTAAATCCAGATCCAAAAACTGTTCCATTTTGATCAATAACTAAAAGATGATATCTTTCAACATGAGCAATAGAGATATTTGAAAAACCAACAATTCTAGTTGGAACATTCTTTGATATTCTATCTCCATGACCTAAAGTTCCATACTTAAGAATTAGTGATAAATCTATCTTACAGTTCCTAGTCCAAAAGTATAAATATCTGAATTCATGATCACTGCTGATGAAGCAGCACCTGCAGAAATGGAAGATACATTTCCAATTGAAACAAGCTGTATAAAGAGATTTCTACTATACACATCTCCAGACCCCAATTGACCTTGCTAAAAATGATAAAACTAAATTGTATTTCTTACTGCGTTGTATCCAGCAACAAGAAGATTTCCAGATTGATCAAGCAAAATGCTATGAAATCCTCCCGCAGATATTTCTTTAATCTTGTTCGAAATTGGAACTTTTGTTGGTGTTGAAACTCCAGTATCAGAAAATAATCCAATTCCAAGTTGACCATCCTTTTGGAAATAAATAAGAATTTTTTTTTGATTTTTATACAATTGTATCACCAAATGAGTATATTTGATGGTTTTCTGTCAGCAGTAAAGAATGAAATGAACCAGCTGAAATTTTTGTGATGACTTCTTCAGTTCCATTCTCATTGACCACTGATATTTTATTTGGAACGTATTTGTTAATATTATCTTTGAGGCCTAATTGTCCATATCTATTCGATCCAAATGAAAAAGTATCATTGTTGGTTGTTAAAACTAAGTTATGATGTGAACCAGCAGAAATTTTTGAATTTCCTGCGAATGTAGGAATACAAATCATATAATGCTCTGTAGTTTGAACATTTTCACGACCTAATTTCCCGTACTTTTTGGATTTTAAAAAATAATGAATAAAACTAACTGTGCCTTCACCAAATGTACAAACAGATCCATTGTTTAATAGAGCCATAGTATGTGAATATCCACTTGAAATATCAATTACATTTGAAAGTAAAAGTTCTTTTGGTGTTGTTAAATCCGTGAATGCGCCTATTCCATCACCAGTCAATGCGTTAAACTTTTAAATTTTTTTAAATTTTTTTTCTTTACCCAGTTGTCTCCGGTTCCATATATTTTTGATGTTTGACCATTGACAGTGAAGAAATATTTACAAAAAAAAATAATGAAAACCAACTTCCACATGTTGATGTCTTTGTGAAAAATTAACGTTGATTTTTGTCCAATCAGATTGAAATCAATTCACCTGACCAAAAAGAGTTTGGAAAAATACAAAACTAAAATTCAATTGAAAAATATCAACTTTAATGCTAAATCAAATACCAACCTTTGTGAATTCAATGAAAATGTACATTTAAAATTCACATGAAGAATTTTGTAAGTTATGAAGTTCATTCAATGATACTTGCCAGATTTGCAGAAAAAAAATTGTCAAATTTGTAGTTGATTTTTGAAATATCAAAATAGCATTTAAATTTAGAGTAGATTAAATACCTCTCACATCAATTCTTTTTTTATTATTCACAAAAGAATAGCCCACTGAGTCATCAAATTTACTCAATTTCATCTCAGAACTATTCAATCGGAGAAAGAATTTTTTGATTGAATAAGATTTTGATTGCTGTTGACTTATTTCTCGATATGGCATACTTCTGAAAAGCTGAAAAGCAAGATCAAACGAATTTGATTGGAAGTTAAAAAACAAATGAACAAATTCATCCAGTACAGAAATTTCTTCACTGCTTCAAGACAAATTCCATTGTCAAATGGAAAGAACATAAATCCTTCAAAATTTGTTGTCATTAGATTAGAACCAGATACCACTTCGACAACAATAGGAGAATATTCAAATGAATCAGAAGCTGTTGCCAAATGTTCTTCTCTTGCTTGCCATGCTGAAAAGTATTCACTTGGAACTCAATTTTATATTAAGCATGAAGATGTAAAATCTGTTGCATATCGTAAATCATGGGAAAAATAAATAAAAATTTATTTTCTTTGTCCATGTATACATCGACCAGATTCAATGAGAAATATAATCCTCAAAGACAGAAAATGAAACCAATATCGTAAAGTTCTGAGAATTTTTGGTTTGTATTTATCAAGAAATGGAATTGACAGTAATTGATTTGACAGTGTTCGATAGAAATGTCCAAAGTTGGCATTCCGAAAAAGTGATAAATCCAGATCAAAGAAAACGATTGGTCCACAAAACAAAAAAAATGAATACCAAACAACTCACAAGAATGTTAAAGACAACACAACAAATGAGATTTTCAAAATACGTTGTCGTCAGATCAGATCCAGAGACGATGACATCAGAGATAGGAGAGTATCTCGATGAATTTGAAGCCTTTGAAAAACTTGCTTCACTTAATTTACATTCTGAAAAACGTGGAATTCCAGCTCGATTTTTCATAAAGATTGAAGATCAACAACCACAATCTACTTATTCGTTCAATTAACCAAGAAATTAAATAAAACTTTTGTGGAACTATTTCATCTCTTTTCGATCAACGAAGCACTTCAAACCAGAGAATTCTGAAATTGTTTATTCAACAAAAAAAAGTATTTTCGTTCCAAAATCTGTTCTCTATTCAGAAATGAACATTTACATTTTTGGCTCTTGGGATCAATGAAATATCATTGGTTTTCATTGATCAACCGATTTTCATGAATATTTTTAGGCAAAAAAGAAGTTATTTCAAAACTCCAAAAAAAATTCCATTGTCAAAATTCATTAAATTTTCAGTTGTCCGTTATGATTTGGATACTACTGTTGCAACATTTCCAGAGTACGTTGACGAATTTGAATCTTTTGAAAAATCATCTTTTATGATAATTCATATGGAAAAAATCTCAGTTGGAGCTAAATTTTACCTCAAAAGGGAATTCAAACAACTTCTATTCAAAGATTGCTCTCTATTTCATTAAAAATAGAAAAATTACTTATTTAATTGATCGAAATTTATTGTTGTATCAGAATTTACAATTAGGAATGAATGTATTCCTTTTCCAAAACGATCTTTAAACTCCAGAACGGATTTTGAGAGTAAAATGATTCAGACGCAATATTTTTCAGTTTTTTTGGAACCATATCGATTTAAACTGAAAATTTACTGTAAATATTCATCAATTTTCAATAGAAACTTGGTCTTTTTTCATTTCCAAATTTGAAATTTTTGTGATCAAAAGCAGTTGATTGGACAATCTAAATTAATGAAGAGAAAATACTTCCAAATCCGTAAAATTTACAGTCCGCCCAGGAAAATACCATGGTGCTGCCCATATGAAAATAGAGAACCTTTATCAAAGTTCATAATTATCAGACATGATGCAGAAACCTGTTTGGATCATATCATTGGAGAATTCACAAATGAATCCGAAGCTTTGAAAAAAATTGCACTATTGACTGAAAAGTCAAGGAGTAATTCATTTAGCACTTCATTTTCAATCAAAAAAAAATTTCAACCATTTTCATGTGCAAATTGTCCTCTTAACAAATAAACCATTTTTAGCGATAAGTTTCATTGTTAACGACCCTCTTGTCATTCTTAGTACCATCTGGAATTCAAAATATGTCTTATACAAATCTTTAAGATGTATATTGAATAAATAATAGTGAAAATCAAACTCGGAAAATAACAAAACAAATAAAGAAATGCTCCAATCATCAAACTACGACATTCTCCATAATTTAAGTAATCATAAAAACTTTTTTTTTGACCCTTTCAAAATATTTTTAAATTTACTTTTTGTCAAACGTTGAAAGAAGGATCAGCTGGATTTCTTAAATTTTGATCTTTTTCTAACGGATACCATGATTCTTCAGGTACGTAAGGAATCAAGCAAACAAAAATTATCGGTGGAAAAATACAAATAGTAATGCAGAATAAAAACAAAATACAAAAAAGAAGTAGCAGACCTAAAACTAGAATCTCACAACAACAGAAAATAGAGCAAGCATAAATGGTAATATAATAACAACCATAAGCTATTTTGAATAATACATCAGCACATTTCCTTTAACTTGGTGAATTTCTTTTGATGCTTACGCCATGAAGTAAATTTATTTGTCCAATTAAAATTTAGTTTGTAAAATGAGCAACTTAACAACAATTGTAACAAAACCGAAAATGTAAATACTTTATTCGTTAATTATATTAGAAAACAAAAACCTTTGTCTTTGTACTGGTGGTTTCGCGGAAAATATATGTCTGATGTTGATGAGAATTTTAGACCAACTTCTGACGATATTCTGGAGGTAAAATAGATCTGTATATTGAAAATCTTAGAAATTAGCATGGTCTTCTATAAAATATAATCATTTAGGTGGCCCAAATACGGATGGTGTTCTTTTAACAGTTTTTGAAAAAAAAATCTCAAAATTTTAAATAGTATTTGAACGGAAAGTTGAGAAATCCAAACAACATTTGGAAAATGAATGAATCTTCAATGATGAATCGAATTTTTCAATTTGAAAATTTGTTACATTTTTTAACATTAATTTTTCACATTTTTGTATTACTACCTTCAACATCAAACTACCTTTTGATAACTTCAAAGATAAAAAGCACATTAAAAAAACTGATCAAATTTTAAAATAAACTTTATTCTAACATCAACATTGGAAAAAATTACATTTTGATTCAAAATCACCCAAAAATTGTCAATGCATCATTCAAATATTCTTTTTTTTCTGAATAAACACAGATCACCGCTATCTTAAAACTGACTTTTCCGTTCATTCTGATTAATCAGACCAGACATTAAAATCAAGGTTTCTTTCGGGATAGGACCGTCGCCAGCAGTACTGGCAGTTTTTGGATTTCCAATAAAATTTTGTATATTCATCAGAAATATATTTCTTGCTCCATTATAATCTCTTGGAAGAGAAAAATTACAATATTTACAATTGAAATAATCTTTTTTTCCAAGTTTCCAATCTATTTTTCCACATAATCCACATGTACAACTGGTATAATGTTCTGAAACTTCATGTACTTGAACAGAATCTTTTTGAGCAAGATGTTTTAGTGTTTGACAAAATTGAAAATGAGACCAATGAAGCATTTTTCTCACTGTTGTACTATGAATTTTTCTTTCCCATTTTTTAATCATTCCTTTGACTGGAAATTTTGAAATCAAAATTTCATCATT
>JABLTG010000064.1:0-97916 GCA_016618085.1 Neovahlkampfia damariscottae
GTGTTTCTTTCATTTCATTATTATAAGAATCCAAAAACTTAAATTTGTATTCATCTTCCAAATATTCGTGAATATTAATTAACAATTCTTCTGGTAAATATTGCATCCTATATTTTATATATTTACTGTATATAAAATATTTTTAAGTGGTTTTTATATTTAATTATTTCAACATTCACAATCTTTAATTTTTTCATTGCAATCACTACAAACAATTTTGTTGATATGTTCTATTTTCACATTTTTATTTTCATATTCAACTTTCAATTTTCCGATACTATCAGATGTTTCAAGATTAATATCTTCAGAACAAATGAAACCATCTGTATTGATTCTATATACATCATCAATTATTTCATAAACTTCATCAAATATCATTTTTCGTCCTGCTGATGTAATAAATGGAAATATTCTGGCATAATTAGTTTTAAATACTTTTTCATAATTATAAGTTTCCAATAAATCATATCCTTTTGGTCCTCTCAATACATTGTCAATTACATCAACATTTACATCGTCTGTTGTTCTGTAAATTTTATGATTCGTTTCACATAATGCACCCCATAAAATATTTAATACAATTTTCATATCTTTGTCCTCTTTCTTCCATTTGTAAGTATCTTCAACAAAATCAAAAAACAAATTGTTAGCTCGTGTTGAACTATCATAAATTAATGCATTTGCTTGACCATCTTGAATTAATTTTATTTTACAATTCATTTTAATTGCTGTTTGAATGTCAAAATGAGTATAATAATTCAATTTGTTTCTTCGGAATAATCTTTCATCAAAATCTGTTATTTCACATCTATAAATTCCATAATTTATTATTTCTCCAAATTCTTTAATATACGTAAATTCACCTTGTTTTATTGGAAATGAGAATTTTTTCATTATGAATGGATACATTGAATTAAAATCATAACATTTAACATTTTTATATTCTCCTTTTTTTGCATACATTAATCCACCTTTTGATGCATTTATTATCCATTTCGCTTCTAATGGTCCAATCTCATCGGCTTCATAACATCTTGATTTTAAATAAAAATATCTTATAGCTTCTCTTTTTACATTATTTCTTAATAAATTTATATTTCCATTTGATATTTTACTCATTTTTTGTGCGAGTGTCATATAATTATCGTAATCTTCTTTTAATTGTGTTTTTGATGGCATAGGGCTCTGCCCAGCCCCACGCCTATAGGCGCTTGGAACATATAAATATTTTGAATTATTGTCTCTTCCTTTTATATATTCATCGTGTGGAATTTCTCCAAATTCTTTACCATCATAATACTTTACAATTTTATAATCTGATTTAAATAACCTTAATTTTTTTTCAGTTTTATTGATTGTATGTATCAATTCAATTGATTTGTTTTTTCTCAAAGTATAATGAGAATCTTTTAATTGCATATTGATGGTTCTAACATATTTGTTTTGTGATGTATAATGATGGTCCCCAACAACATTAATATTCAATTTGTATTTCTCTTCAACTTCTGGTATTTTGTCAATTGGGAATAAATCTTTTCTTGGAATTTTGAAATATTTTTTAAAACTACTTGGTTGAATATTTGGGAAT
This sequence comes from Neovahlkampfia damariscottae, assembly GCA_016618085.1. NCBI lineage: Eukaryota > Heterolobosea > Selenaionea > Neovahlkampfiida > Neovahlkampfiidae > Neovahlkampfia > Neovahlkampfia damariscottae. Next base: position 1,589 of record JABLTG010000064.1, read on the forward strand.
CTTGTAACTCCTTTTTTTAAAGTCCCAAAGAAACAATCATTATATTCTCCTTTTCCTCCTTTATTTGATGGAACATCACAAACATAAATTAAAACTTCTTTCACTTTTGCTGATTCCCAATCATATTCTCCATCATATATTTCATAAGTTGATGGGTCAAATATTTCAATACTGTCTTCATCTGAATATTTGAAAAATCTCCCACTCTTATATTGCCCATTTTCGTATAAAGTTGTTATTTTTACCATTTTCTTGTCTTTTGGAAAGCTTTTAAATAATTTTGGGATTGATTGCTTAATTTCTTCTGTATTTGCATCTTTATTTACTGTAAATGCAAGTTCTTTTATTGGCATCCCATTTTGTTTTATTTTTAAATTATTTTTCCTATCAAAATTGAAATAATTTGATGACATTTTCTATATATTAATAAGAAGATATTTTTTTAAGTATTTTTTATATTTAAAAAATTTAAATTATTTTTTTTCAATCCTTTCCCAATGACAAATGTCTTCTAATCTCATTTTTGGAAACTTAATGTTATTTTCTGGATTTGTTTGAATAATGTCTCCATTTTCATTAACTTCTAGTTCAATATTGTAATTTTTTTTAAAATCAGGTTTATAACTGTCACCTAATCCAAATTTCTTTCTACGTCTTCTAGCCATTGTATATTATTACTATATATTTTAATTTTTTATATATTCTTTATATTTAAAAAATCATTTTAATTATCCAGCAAAACATCTGTGGATGCCATAGTAATTTCTTAATTCTGGGTCTTCTATATCATCTCCAAATCTTAAGTGACGTGTTATTCTGTGCCATACTTCGTTTAAATATTCATCTCCGTCGTTTATGAATTTTAGATTGTAGAAATCTTCAGGGTCAATTATTTGTTTGAATTCTTTCATTGCTTCATCATCCAATTCTTTATCAAAAGGATAGGCTTATGTCTTGCTCTTAAAATTGCTGTTAATAATTCTTTTAAAGGTCCATAATTATACCCCCACCCATCTTTCCATCCATATTCCAATTCACTTTCATTTATTACTTTTAATATTAATTTGCATCTTCTCACAATATCACTTTCTTCTTCAATTTCTTCTTCAGTAAATTTATTATTTTCCATTCTATATTATTACTATATATTTTAATTTTTTATATATTTTTTATATTTAAAAAATTAGATTTTATAAAAAATCAACAATTAAAGGTTCTTCATCTTCTTTTTCAACTTTTTTGGTTTTCTTTTTACTTTCTTTTTGGATGTCTTCAATAATTTTTGGTTTAATTTTTAATTGGTTATATTTTCTTTCAAGTCCTTGATATTTAATTAATAATTCATCATATTTGGTTTTATAATTTGGTTTATCTTCGTCTTCACTTTCTGAATCTGATTCGTTGCTGTCACTAAATTTAACACCAAGATAACAACCTTTTAATTTTTTGTATCTGAATGTTCCCTCATATCTAAGACCTTTATCTTTTAAACTATTAATTAATTGCATACAAGTAATCAAAGATTTTGGATTTGTTAATTTAAAATTTTGTATCATTTCATCCCTTCCAATTCTATCTTTTTCATCATCTGTAATAATTAAATTTACATCAATATAATCTTGAATTATATCATTTGAACCTGTAATACATTCTTTAGTATCTTTAAAATTTTGCGTTGTTTCATATCTTATTCCTTTATAATATTTCTTTGCATAATTTGCAATATATTTTAAAAATGCATTTGACATTTCAATATCTCTCATTTTTTCTTCTAAATGTTTGTCTTTCAAATAAATATTATTTTCTTTGTCAATTTTATTTTCTTCTTCTACAAATTCTGACTTGTGAGTATGTGATTTAATACGACGAACAACTCCAGAATCTATTTTAATGCTTGGAAATGTATTTGCTGTAATCATAATCAAAGCATTCATTTTAATTTCTGTAACCCCATCTTGAAATAATCTTGTTGTTTGTGCTGTTCCTTCACATACAGATTTAAATAATGAATCATCCATTTTTTTATCTGCTAATTCATTCACCCAAATTAATCTTGCGTGTGGTTTTTCTAATAAAGTATTTAATATTTTATCTGCTTTTTGATTTCCCATCACAAAAGTATCAGATTTCAATTCCACAAAATACATTCCAATTGAATTTTTTAACATTTTCATAATTGTTGATTTTCCTGATGAACCTTTACCCAAAAGAAATAAAATTGACTGGTCCATTGCTGCAATTCCACATAATGCAGTTGCTATTGTCATCATTAAATAATTTTTATCATCTTTATTTGGATAAATCATACTTATTAATTCTTTTACTTTTTCCATTGAATCTTTTTTTGGTTTTTTGTAATTTCTGTTAATACAATCTGTAATTCTGCAATATTCTTCTCTTTCTTTAAATTCTCCAGTTTTTAAATCAAAATATCCATTCAAAAAGTGAATTTCATTTATATGGTGTTTATTAAAATTCTTTGTATTTGTTAATTCAACTTTCAATTGAGGAAAATATTTTAAAATACTTCCATTTTGGAAAATCGCTTCAAAACCTTTTTTATAAGTTTCCAACATATCTTTACGAATTTTCTTGAGTTTTTCAAACGATTCTTTTATTAGTGAGGATATAATATAAATTACTCCATTGTTGCATTGTTCCTTATCTTTATAAGTTTGCTTTTTATACAATTTTAATTTTCTGTCATACAAATAAAATTCATTTCCTTGAATTATTAATATTTTATTCAATTTTGTTGATATTATTTTTGCTTTATTAATTACAATTTTTTCTGTAATAATTTTTTTTAACTCTTGGTATGTCAATAAATCTTCTTTAACAAATTTAATATCTTTTGTATTCATTTCTATATATTATATATTGATATAATTTTTTAAGTAGTTTTTATATTTAAAAAATCTATATATTTTTTTTTCTTTTTTTAACAATCGTTGAACCTATATATTTTTGACCATCTTTTATTTCAACTTTTGGTGTTTCTACCTTTCTTAATTGATTTTTTGTGTAATTTGCAGGAATTCCTTTTAATTGATATAATGGTGGCTGATTTGGTGCTAATATTATATTTTCAATTTCGTGGAGTTCTTCACTCCATCTAATATCTGTTTTTCTAAATTTTGAATCAAATTTTTTTCCAGTTGCTGGATCTATTGGGTAATCTAAAGCTACTCTTACTTTATCACCTGTTTCTAATAATTTACAAGCATCTCCTTGGCATTTTGCTGGCTTTGTTTCTGGTTTTCTTGGTTTCTTTTCATCAATTTGTTTGTTGTATTCCTCAATAATTAAAGGTAAATTGGACACCCATTTCCTATTGGTTTGTTTATTTTTTAATTCTTCAATGGTTTGTAATTCAAATATTATTTTGCCAAGAATACCATTGAAACTCTCAATTACTGCCTGTTGCCTGTGGCGATTCGGTAATGAACGACGAATTCCAATTTTATTATCTTTTGCAAATTTGTTAAATACACCTTTGAATTCTGAGCCACTATCAACTTGCAAAAAGTGTTTTGGAATATTCAAATAATCTCTGTTATATATCTTTTTTAATGCTTCAACTATTTTTTCTGGGGTTTTAGTTGAGATTGGTTCAGAATCTGCGTGTCTTGAAAATACATCAATTACTGTCAAAGCATATTTTTGTTTGTTATCGTGCGGAAGAAATAATAAATCCAACTGATGAATAGAATCTCTTTCATTCGCTATATGATGTGGAGTGTTCATTGGTTTGTCTTTTTTTACTCCCTTCATCAAATCCTGAACATGTTTGGACTCTTTCTCATTTATATTTAATCTTTTTTTAATATTTTTTGAAAGTAATTCGCTCATATTATATTATCTATATAATATGAATATATTTAGTTAATTTTTATTGATTTACAAATTGTTGATGATTTTTCGTCTTTTCATGTCTTGCTTTATGGTTAATAGTAGTAATTGAACCACATTGACAAATATATTTTTGTGATGCACGTTTTTTTATTTTATCTTTATTTTCTTCATAATATTGTTGAAATTTATTTTTATTTTCTTCATAATGGTTTTTTTGATATCGTTTTATTTTCTCTTTATTTTCTTCTTGATATTGTTTTTGACGTTGTTTTATTTTCTCTTTGTTTTCTTTTTTATATTCTTTTTGTTGTTCTAAAAATTTATCTTTGTTATCTTCATAATATCGTTTTTTATATTAAGACTCCTACGTAATTAGTCGCGTTATACAAATAAACCTTGGTTTTCCATTTGAAGTAGGGTGTTTCAACCAACTAAGTGATGTTTTTCTGAATAACGGCACTTTATTCCAACTGAGTCGCGTTACTCCAACTGAGTCCGGTTATTCCAACTAAGTATGGTTTCAACCAACTAAGTCCAGTTACTCTTACTAAGTCCTGTTATATAAGAAAAGTCGTGTTTTTACATGTAACGTGACACTTCAAATTGAACCGCGACGCTTTCAATTGAAACATGGGTTCTCCAGAAATAAAACTTTATTCATCGATTCTTTGTCTCTTTTCGTTGTACTTTTTATTTTCTCTTGTTGTTTTCTTTCTTTTCTAATTGTTCGTCTGCATAATTCTTTAAAACGACTTTGTAGTAGATGCCGTCTTCATTTCTCAAAGGATATTTCGTGATATGATAATTAGTTAGAGCAGCACAAACTTTAAATAACTTTTTATAGGTGAGAATTTTATGTATGAAGGGCGTCCATGCAATTTAAAAATCAATTGTCCTGAATTCCAAAAAGATGAATAATTCACGTTTATTTGTTGATCAAATGCAACATTGTGCATCATGGTGAAATAAATACAATAAAATTGACCAACCACAAAACAGAAAATTTTGTGATGTTTGAATTGGCAAGTGAAGTAATTTCTAAGTATTATGGTAAATATCTATATGACAATACATTCAATAGTGAAGACATCTTACAAGCTAAACTTGATTATTTCGGAGGCGGAAACTGCATAAGTTTTTCTTTTAAGATAAAAGAAGAACTTGAAAAGAGTTTACTCGAAAAAAACGGCAAAATAAAAGTAAGATGGACTATTTTAAAAGTAGGTGTTGTGTATTCCATGTATAAAGCATATGGAAGGTTTAGAAAAAGGATTAAATCATTTGGTGGTGGCTGTGATGGAGGAAAAACAATTATTACTTTTGGAAAGCTCAGCTGTAACTGCAGCATACCCGTTCATTGTAAAACATGAAGAAAACGAGCAAACAGATGAAAATTTAAAAAGATTCACTTGGAAACTACAAGAAAAAAAATTGGAAATTTTTATTAAAGGTAAACTTGCTTGTGAGTGTTTTTTTGAGTTGGATTATGAAAAAGAAATAAACAAGATATTGTCCAATGTTGAAAAAATACAAACAAGATTAGTCACAAAAAGGGATTCTGCTGGTTCAAACAAAGTGGTTCTTTTTTTGAACAAGGATACAAAATGTTATACATGCACCGCAAGATACTCAAAAAGAAAATTCCAAGGGAATTTTGACGAACTATTGGAAGAAGAAGACATATTCAAATTACTTGGCTTGAACAAAGAACAAGAAGGTTTATTAAAAGACAGAATCAAAAGTTTAAAATAAAAAATCAAGTTGTTCATCTTCTTCTTCAGTTATTGCTTCACACATAACACCCTTTTCAATAAGTTTAATACAAATTTCCATCTCTTCAATGTTCTCAGGACTTTTTTCAATTTTTATTTTTTCCCGCAACTCTTTGATCAGTTCCTGTCTTCTAAGTTCTTCAGTTTCTGTTTTTGATGTTTCTGGATGCTCATTTATTTCTAATTTTTGTTTTTTCCATAGACTTTCTTCGGATTTTGGAAATATTTTTTGCTCCAAATGATCAGTATTCATAACTTCCAAGGTTGAGTTCCTTTCAGTGTAAGTGAGACCAGCGTCATTTTCAATTTCCATATCACCAAGAATAATCTTAAATTTTTCTTGTTGCACCCATGATAAATGTTGAAACGTTTCTTTGATACTTTGCTTCAATGCTTCCATGGTAGGTTCTCTTGGTTCCACAACTTTGACAAAATCTTCATCCAAAACTTTGATTCTATAGCATTTATTCGAGCTCGAAAATAACATTTTTTCAGGTCTTGACGGTTGGGTGATGTTTTGTTGGTTAATTGATGCAATTTGTTTTTTTATATTCTGTTGTTTTATGCTATAGAGACTTTTGTTTTGTACGATTTCGTTACCTATGGAATTTCCTATGATGGTGTTCATAGTTCCACCTGTATTTTTTTGAACTGGTAATTCTTGAATGACTTCTTCTTTTTCTTCTTCCATTTTATCTTCTTCCATTTTGTCTTCGTCAATTTTCTTTCGTTTCTCACCTCCTTTTTTATAAAGAAGAATGATTGATGGATTCTGAAAATCATCTAGCAGATCTTCTATCTTCGATGAAGCATCTAAATTATCTAATTTTTTTGGGAGGACATGTGATTGTAATGGTTGACGTTTCATACAATCCATAAGAGTCTCGTACATTGCACATGGCATCTTACAGCGTTTGAATTTCTCATGTGTGCCACCTCTCAACAATAATGAAACGACCTTTGGTGTAATCTTCTCTTGATAAAAAATATGAAATTCTATAACAAGCTTCATTTCAATGGTATCGTCTTGTTTAAGTTTATACTAACAATAAGTTAAATAAAAATTACAGTTTTTGGAGTTTTTTCAATGTCCAATTCATTCTTTGAACAATAGAGTCTTACTTCACCTTGATCTGAAATAAAATCCTTCAAACTATATTTAAATGGTTCTGTATTTTTGATGGTGAGGGATGTTATTCTTCCTTTGATGTTCTTTACATTGATCTCAATCTGTTTTGTGCTCATCAAGTTCAGGTAAATTTAGAGTGTTTTTATTGGACAGCTTTTAGATATTTACGTAGACGAAAATTTTCGTCTTTATTATTAATAATTACCAAAAATAAAAACAACTTCAATTTTTCTTTCGGACCACCAATAAATCATGAAACTTGTTGGGTAATGTCATAATTAAACGTATGTCAGTCTTTTACTTATTGATATATTTAATTTAACCATGAGAACTATTCATCTCAACAGATTGACATATATTTATGGATGAAAATTGACAAATTAGAAATTTGTCAATTTGCTTTTTGTATCCCAACTAAGTCATGTTACCCAACAGTTTTTATGTATTTTTTAATTCCAACTGAAGAACTTTTCTCGTATAACAGGACTTAGTAAGAGTAACTGGACTCAGTTGGTTGAAACCATACTTAGTTGGACTAACCAAACTTAGTTGGTGTAACAGGACTTAGTTGGAATAAAGTCCTGTTACTCAGAAAACCACCACTTCGTTGGTTGAAACGCTATACTTCAAGTTGAAAACCAAGGTTTATTCATATAACGCGACTAATTACGTAGGAGTCTTATTGTTTTAATTTGTTTTTATTATCCTGATAATATTCTTTAATTGTTCTAGTTGGTATAACTTTGTTTAAACAATTACTTTGCTCAATCCAATATCTTTCTTGTTTGTATAATTGTTCTTTGTTATAAATGGGTAATTTTCAATCAATATTATTTTACAATTCTCATAATCTTCTTCAAACAACAATTTTGATGTATATGATTTTCCTGTATTGTAATCACATCTATGTTTTGCCATTCTAACACATAATTTTTGTGTTGTAGAACCAATATAACATTTATCATTTATTGAGTTAATAATTTTATAGACTTTTCCATTTTGATAATTTACCATTATGATTTTTTATGTTTTATTATTGTTTATAATTTACTATAACTTTAAATCTTTAAGTATTTCCATTTTTTATATTTGTAAATATGCTTTTTTTCAATCAATTCATTATTTTTTTCAACCAATTAAAATCTAATCACCTAAAAAACAATTCTTCAAATAAAAAAATGTCTGAACCTGATATTTTGGAAGAAAAAGATGACCAAATGGATTCAAAAGAAATAATTGAACTTACAGAGGAAGAACGAAAAGCAAAACTTTTAAAAGACATAACATTTGACGAAACAAAAATTGAAAAACTTGAACGTTATAAAGAAAAGGATATTTTGAGATTAACAGAAAATCAATGGAAGGAAAAATTTGGTGTAGATGAAGGAATACTTTACTTCAATCGTATTTCGGAATTTAAGGTAAAGACACTTTTGATTAAAAAAAATAGGAAAAACGTGGAATAAAAAGAGAAAGAGAACAAATTGAAAGTGAATCAAAAAAGTTTAAAAGTTATAGTAAATATGAAAAATATAAAATATTACAAGAATTAATTACAATTGAGTCTTTAAATCATTTAAAAACAAAACCAAAAGAAATGAAATTTAATTTTTATCAAAGAGAAGAAGGTGAAAGAGTTGCTAAAAAATCAGCAATTGAAAATTTAGATTTAATTAAAAGATTTAAAAATGGAACATACAACAAACAAGATATAAAATATTTATTACATATTGGAGGTTCAGGAATGGGAAAAACAAGATCTTTATTAGAATTAAGAAATATTTTATTAACCATTGATCCAAATAAATATCCAGAATTTCAAAATACTTTACAAATTTATATTGATTTTTTTAATGGTGATAAAATTATTGTTAAAGAAAGTAAAGATCCAAATGATATACTTGGTATTAGAATATTTAGTAGATTTTTTAGAAATGAAAAAATTGAAATATTTCAAAAAGAAAAAGATTTTGAAATTTATTCAAATTCTGGTGTTTTTGAGTTAAGTATTGTATTAGATTTTTTAAATGATTATATCAATGAATATAACAATGCAAATAATATTGTCGGATACACACCAATTATTATTAATTTAGATGAAATACAATATACGTTAAATGAATTTGAAGGAGATTGGAAACGTATTAGAAATAATATTGGATCATATATTTGGGGAAGAAAAGACAGAATTGAAGATTATAATTTAATTTTAATACCAAGTATTGGAGGAACAAAAATTAATGATATTAAATTTCTTCCAACTGAATATGGTTTTTATGAATTTAAATTAGATTCATTTAAAATTGAAACATTAAAAAAAATATTATCGGATGAAAAAATTGATGAATATGAAAATGAAAATATTAAAAGTGAATTTTATAGATTTTGGATATTATGTTCTTTAATTCCAAGAGATTTAGAAAAAGGAATTAAAGTTTTTATGGATAATTTCAATGAAATTCAAGGAAACACTCAAAGTGAAATTCAAATTGATATTGAATTCATGAATGAATGTTATAATAAAATGAAAATTGAAAATTTAAATCGTGAAATAAGAGATCATGCATTAGATTTACTTTTAATATTATTTTCAAATCTTGATTATGCTGAATTAGGAAAGCATTATATAGATATCACAGAAAAATTTATTGAAAAAGGAATTTTACATCAAACATTTGATAATAGAATATTTACATCTCATTTCATATTCAAAAAATTATGTGAATTAAAGAATACTTTACCTTCAGATTTATTACCAGATCTAAAAACATCAATAACATGGCAATTATTTGAAAAAATAGATTTATTTAGATTATCATTATTATTTCATTATAGAAAAGATATTAATTTTAGAGAATTACATAAAATAAGAAATATTTTTCAAGGTCATGCCAATAATGATGTTTTAGATCTAAAAATTAATTACAATGAAAGGGAATATGCATTAGAAACAAATGGTTTTATTGAATTAAAAAATAAGAAGTTAAAATATTTTTCAAAAAATCAACCAATTCTCATAACAAAAAGAAAAAATGAATTACAAAGAGAAGATTTGTTCAAATATGTATTTCAATTACCATTAAATCATCCAAAATTTGATGGAAGGTTGTTTATTAAAAATCCAGATGAAGATTATGATGATTATTTAATTCTCATTCAATATAAACATACAAGTGAAGAAGAAACAGAAAAAAATCCTGTTAATTGGTATGAAAGTGTGCATAAAAGAATGGAAAATCATTTTGAGGATTACGAAAAAATTTATGTATTCATTACAAATGGAAAAATAAATGAAGAACAAAAAAAGAAAATTTTACTTTGGAAAGATTTAATTGTAATTGATAATGATAAACTTCAAGAATACATGAATCCAAATATATATTCATATTTTGGAGATTTTGAATTGTTAATTAATAAAACTGATGAAAAAGAGGATGAAGAATGAGTAATAAAAAATTGATCGAATAATTGAAATGTTGATTTGAAATATTTTTAGTTTCAAAATATTTATAGTGCTGTTAAAGCATCCTTTTGATGTTTGTGAAGTGATGATTGGTTGTTTTTTCAAACTCGAGTTTCAATTTTCCTTCATTTCTGTTGGACAATAATTTTCCGAAAAATTTTTTTGCTGACATTTAGTTGTCACCCCAGTAAGTTGTTGCTGACATTTAGTTACCAGTTTTTATTGTCCGGTCATCAGGTTGGTTGGTCAGGCCATCTAAACCTTTCCTGTAAAATTAACCATTTTTTTAAACTTTTATAAAATTCCAAAAACCACCTTACCATATTACCAGTTATTTAGCTTATTCCTTTTTGTTATAATTTAATTGGTAAAATGGTAATTGTAAATTAAAGTAATAAATTAAATGTTTCAATTATATTGGAGTTATTAAATTGCTCAAGGCGAAGCTGGAAGAGAAACCGTCAGGTTTTGAATTTCCGTCTTTTTGTAAATAAAATTTATTTTATTCACAACTTCCCGCCACACACAATGGTCTTCAGCAATTTCTCTATTCCTGGACTTGATACTTCGTATCATACTTGGTAACTCAAATAACAAGTGGAATTTTACCATTAACAAGTATAGAGATTACCGAACCACAAATGAATAAAATCTGTTTTGAACAAATTTTGTATGTTTTTTTCAAAATTTTGAATAGAATTTTCGAGGATTCTGTGTGTCTGATTATATTTTGTGTTTTTTGAACAATCATTCTTCGAGAAATAGATCACTTTGAGTATATTAATATACTAGGAAAAAATGAAAAAACTTAAAAACAGTGAAAAATTGACAAAAATAGTTTCCAAAAGGATGTGATTCGCGGTGAAGTTTAAGAATGAAATCTATATATTGTCGTACATTTCATTACAAAAGGATATTTAATGTTTCTTCAATTGATGGTCTTAATTTTGGATTCTTGTTTAACAACTTCAAAACAATGTTTTTCAAATTTGTTGAATAATCCAATTGTTCAAAATCAAATTCATCTTTTAAACTCTTCAAATAAACCAATTCATCTTCATATTTCATCATTCTCATAAAGATTCCACCTAAACTGAAACAATCACTTTCAACTGAATGAAAAGATGTCAAATCTACAATTTCAGGAGCAACATACATCATTGAGCCATAGAATTCAAAGTTCTTAAAATCATTCATCCCAAAATCACCTATTCTAATTGCAATTTTTCCATTTTCTTGTTTTTTATAAAAAATATTTTCTGGCTTTAAATCACCATGAACAATACCATTTTGATGTATATACATCAATCCTTTGGATATTTGAATTCCAATATCAATTATATCCTCTTCCTTCAAATTTTGATTTTGATTTTCTGATGCATAAGAATCAATATAATCAGAGAGATCACCATCATATAATTCCATTATAATTCTGATCATCATTGATTCTAATACTTCATTTTCGCCTTGAATGATATCAACAATTTTGAAGATATTTTCATGTTTGAGTAACAAAAGATTCGTGAATTGTTTAATAGTATTGTTGAGTTGATTCATGTCATCAATGATAATTCTCTTTTCAGCGAATAGTTTTCCATTTTTTTCAACTTTAAAAATAATTCCTTCACCACCTTCTGCAAGTTTTTCAAGGGTATTATATTCATTGGATTTTATTGAATATTTAATTTCTTTTGATATATGACAATAGCAATCAAAATTATTTTCAAATGCAGTTTTAACTATTTTCTTGTTGTTTTTCAAATGAGATGAGAGGAATTCCAAAGCCATTCCATCATTCTGAACTAATTCCAATGCAAAACTTTCACTATTTTTCAATTCTTCAGAAATATACTGTAATGATTTTGTGTTTTTTAACATGGCTTTTTTTATGAATTTCTTGTTTGAGTGAAAATGAGAAGGGAAATATTGAAAGCATTTGTAATTTCTTTTGATGCATTCTAAACAAAAATCAGAATCATTTTGAAGTTCTGATGAAATAAAAAAGAAACAAATTTCATTTTCTTTGATCAAATCAATAACGAATTTTTTGTGCTGATTCAAACTTGAATACTGCAAAGAAAATGGTGATATTTGAACAACTTTTTTCATAAACTCTTGATCCATTTTTAAGTCTTCCACAACGCATTTCAAAGCAGATCCTTGTAGTTTTATTGCTTCCAAAATAATTTCTTTATCTTGTTGCATTGGTTCATAAATATGTTCTAAAGGGTATCTTTGTTTGATGACTTCTAAATTGATATCTCTATCATTTCGGAAATTTGAAGAAACAGATGAGTACTCAATAACTCCATGTTTCAAAGCACTAATCACTGATTCTTTGTCATTTAAAGTGTTAGATTGTTTCTTTTCTTTTAACATTGAAATTAATGTGTCAATTTCTTGTTTTGATTGAATAAAAATCTCACCATTTTCTTCATTGTCATCATCTTTTGGAATGATTTCTTCTTTTGAAAAAGTAATTTTTGATGATTCAGGAGAAGTTGGAGTGAACGGAATTTCTGTATTTTTTGATATGCAGTGGGGTTTTAATAGGCTTAAGTTACCGTTTAACAACTTTACAATTGAATGAATAGACATTCTTTTCTTTGGATTTTCCTCCAACAAAGAAAACATGATGAATTTCAATTCAGTTGAGATATTATCTTTTAAACTCTTTTCTAACTTTTGTTGTTCATTTTTCAAAGAAATTATCGACAAAGGAGATTTTAATTTCACTTTTGAAATCAAATCATAGATTATACCTCCAAGAGAAAACAAATCACAAGTGTAATTATACCCAACATCTTCAAGTACTTCTGGAGCAGCATATACTATTAAAATGTAAATAAAAACATAAATGATACATTTAGTTCCACAAAGAGTTTTCTTTAGTGTTTTAAAAGATGATTGACAACTCAATCCAAAATCCGCAATTTTCACCTTCAAATCATCTGTCAAAAAAATATTTTGAGGCTTCAAATCGCGATGGATTACATGTTCATTGTGAATATATTGAATTCCATAGCAGATATCAACAATTATTCTTTCAATTTCCTAAAGAATTAAGAAATGATGAAAATCTACCTTTTCTGATAGATTAGGGTTCTTTTTGATGTATTGATAAAGATCTGATTTATACATAGGCATGATTATTGAAAATGTAAAAAATTCATCTTCCTCATCTGCTGTTGAATCAACAAAGAAATCAATTATTTCACAAATGAATGGATGATGAAGTTTCATTAATAAAACTACTTCTTTCAAAGAATTGTTAAATTGCATATCTTCAATTTCAAGTTTCTTCATCACTAATTCCATATTATCTGTTTTTCTTTTCACTTGAAAAATCGTTGCATCAGATGATTTAGTTAATCTTTTGATAATTTCATAGTTTTCTGCATTTGAGCATTTTTCTAAAGTTTCAATCTCTTTTTTGTTCAATCCTTTAATTGATCTTAACAATTGATGGAGTTTCTCTTTAGATTGCTGGATTCTATGATTATAATTTATAGACTGCATTAAGAATTTCTTTGATTTTTTGAAATTCTTTTTTGATCCATTGAGATAAAGAGAACCTATTTGAAAACAACATTCTTTATGAATTTCATCATCTAAATTTTGATCAATGAGAAATTGTAAAATTTCTATTGATTCTAATTCATAAATCGACATTGAAACCATTTTCATACCAATTTGGAATAATATATCCCTTGGAATCAGTTCAATAAAATTCGGAATTTCAGACTTTCCCATAATATATATAATAAAATCTTCTTTGAAGATTGGTTGGTCAATGATCAATCTAATAGCAGATATATTTTGTTTCAATGCTGTTAAAATGATGTCTCTGTCATTCTTCAATTCATTTGAGACGTTGTCAATATTATATCCATTGATCTGTACTGAAAAGAGCATGAGATCTTTTTGACTCCTAAACTTTGGATCAATTACAGATAATGATATCCCAGACTTTATTGCTTCAAATAAAATTTTTTGGTTGAACTGTTTTTCTTGAGAAATACTTCTGTAAAAATAATGATTTCTCTTGATACAAGCAATAATAACATCATCATTTGTAAATTTAACTGGACTTTTGATAAAGTTATAATCTAATCTATTCTCTAAAGCACAGATGATGACTTCTGGGTCATCTTTTAGTTCAGGAGAGACATGTTGATAGTTTAGTGCGTATTTTTTGATGGCTAATAATACAATTTCTTTGTCTTTTTTATATTGTGTGGGTATTCTTTGAAGTCGTGTTCCATTTAAAATTGCTTCAAAAACTATTTCTCTGTTATTTTGTAATTCTTCTGAAAGAAATTGAAATTCAGATGGGTTGATTTTTACAATTTCTAATGCTAAGTTTTTGTTGTCTCTGAATTTTTTTGGTAAATTTTGAAGAGATTCTCCATTTTTAATCAAGTTTAAGCAGTCAGTTATTGCTTCAGTAGTTGTTTTGTCCATCCCACAGAGAAAAATGACCAATAAGAAAAGCGTAAATTCTCACATCGGTTTGTTTAAAAAATATTTTAAAGCGTAAATCCTGATATACTAAATACCAGTAGAAGTTGTTTCTTTCAAATCCTCAGAACTAATATTCCAAAGAATTAGAATTTTAATCATTAATCTGTTCTCAATTTCTTTCTTTTTGTTTATTATTTTTTTACCATGGAAGAAAAAGCGAAACTGTTTCAAAATAAAAGAGAGAAATAAACTGAAAATACTGGTTGAGTAATCAAACGGAGAGTGAAAAATATCAGAGAGGGTTTTAATTTTTTTCAAAAAATTTTTATTTTTTATCCCGAGTTGAGAGCATTGTGAGGAAATATAATTTACACCAACTTAAATTTACTGTTTCCTCAAAAAAACTTACTTTTTCCGAACACTCAAAAAAGGATTTTCGCCAAGATACACCAAAATTTAAGTTGCTGGTGTAAATTATGGGCTAGAGCTTGGGCCAACATAAAGCTTTACTTACTTTTGTTGTTATTTTTTTTCATCCAATCATTGTTGTTTTGCACTTTGGTGAATTTGAAGATGAACATTTTTTCACAATATCAAAACAGATACCAAGGAAACCCAAGGGTACTAAAAAACTGATGGAATTAATTTTTAAAGGATATTTTCAGTTTTCCAACAAAATTCTATGCTTCTGATTTTGCTGTTCAAACTCTTTCTCATGTTGGTGACTTACAAGAACATACAGGATGTGTGAATGCAATTAATTTCAACTCATCTGGAGATTTTGTTATAACTGGTTCTGATGACACCACAGTAAAGATTTGGAACACTTGGACCAAAAAATGTATCAAGACACTTCAGCAAGAATCTTTTTTTTTTTTAATTCTTTTTTACAGTGGACATTGTTCAAATGTATTTGCTACATCATTTTTAGATCATAAATCTGATCGTGAAGTTGTTTCTGGAAGTAATGATTCGGAAATTCGTCATTATAACTTGGATACTGGTAAAAATACCGCATATGCACACCATACTAAAAAAGTACTTGGTATATGTACAAATCCATGCTATCCAGATACTTTCATTTCATGCAGCTCTGATGGAACAGCCAGACTTTTTGATATTAGAAAATCTTATGAGAACACACGTATTGAAGACTCATCCAAAAGACAAACGGATTATTCAGTAGTTCCTCAAGGTAATTTATTTCACAAAATAACGTATTTCAAGCTTTGGGAGGTGGATCAAGAAGATCTGGGAATTCAAATATATCTCAAAGTTTACTTGTTGATTATAAAGGATCTGTTGAAAATAGCAGATCCACATTATACTCAGTTGATATTTCACCAAATGGGAATCATTTTATTCTTTCCAGTGGTGATGGAAATGTCAGACTATTTGATTTAAGATACATAAAAAATCACTCACCAGATGATTGTGTAAATATTTATAGAAATTTTAATGTAAAAATAAAAAACAATTGTGAAGCAACTGGATGCAAATTTAGTAACAATGGAAAAGAAATAGTTGTTTCACTTCTCTCAGAACACATTTATGTTTTTGATGTTGACAAAGATTTTTCAAAAGAATTTGAATTGGACTTTACAACTGATAAAAAGAAAATTGACAAAAAAATTGAAAAGATTCCAATTGAAAAAAGTTCCAATTTGAATGAAAATGAAATTCAATTATCAAGTATCGTTTCGAACATTACAGAAAACAATTTCTATCAACAAGATGAAACAGATGAAGATGAAGAAGAAGAAATTGATGAAATGGATGATTATGACTCAAAAGACCAAGATGAATATTTGACCATTGAAGATTTATTGGAATTGAGGGAAGATTTAGATACAGAAACTGAAAGTGAAAGTGAAGTTGAAACTTTTGATGCTCAAACATTCAAAAATATCTATAAAGGACATTATTCAAGAGAAACTATCAAAGGTGTTGGTTTTTTTGGTCCCAATTCTGAATATATCATTTCAGGTTCAGATTCTGGAACAATTTTTCTTTGGGATAAAAAATCAACAAAACTGGTCAGAATTTTGGAAGTAAGGAAGAATTTATTCTAATCTTGATCAACAATAGGGACACGAAAATAATGTAAATACTGTGGCATGTCATCCTCATTGTCCTGTTTTGGCATCTTCCGGAATTGATTCATTTGTTTCAATGTGGAGCCCAAATGGAAGTTATCCAAATCAAAAAAAAATAAAGGAAAGAGAAGATAGAATTAATGAGATATTAGAAGAAAATTCATCAAAGCCATTTGGGAGAGATGAACAAATGAACAATTCAGATCTTTATTATTTGTTAAATTTGTATCGTCAAATTATTAACAGACAAGATACAAGAGAACAAGAAGAATAAAAAAATAAAAATTGATGGAAAATAAATTCATTTCGGAATTGAAACCAACCAATCAAACAACAACACTTGTTCCATTGTTTCATTTTAAATTTTGAAGTTTCTCTCGGAATTTAAAGAACTATTAATAAATAAGACAAGATATTTTAGTAATTAAATACCAAAACAATGAATTACGAACTGTTTGATACTCTACCAAAAGAAACAAAAATTGATGTTTTTCAATTTTGTGATAATGCAACATTATACGCTCTAAGGCAAGCAAATTCAACACTCTATAATCTTATTCATGATTCAACTTCAGAAGGTATTCATGAATTACGTCTTTGGTATTTAAATGGAAAGAATTATCCAAGAGAACAACATTCAAGAGTTATTGACTTATTTGATGGAAAAACCAAATTAAACAAAGAATACACTCAAAATTTGAAAGAATTTAAAAACCATTTTCATGAATACAAAACAACCAATAGTCTTCAACAATACTTTTTCACAAAATTGTTTGAAAAAAACAAAAACATGAAACAAAAGTTTATTGTATTAGGAGGTTCAGTTTTGAACTCAATTAGAAGAAATGAAGACGAAAAATTTTCAGAAAAAACTTGGAATTCAAATCAAGATTTTGATATTTATTTAGTAAGCAATGGAGAATCACAAGAAGATTGTGAAACAATTTGGAAAGAAGCAATCAGTGAATTGGATAGGTTTAAAGAAGAACCTTTCTATTTAGTTCGTTATGCAAATGTGTGTAATTGTATTTCAAAAAATGGAAAGAAACCAATCCAATTCGTTTTTAAGAAACTTGAGTGTCTGGAACAAGTTTTGCTATTTTCAGATTTAGATTGCACAAGATTTGCTTATGATGGTGAATCAGTTTACACTGTTGCTGAAGGAATCAGAGCTCTAAATACAAAAACAAATGTTGTAAGAACAAAATTCAAAGATGTTGGAAAATTTCGTGATAGAGTGATAAAATACAAAGCAAGAGGATTCAACACAAGTTTTGAAAATCTTCCTATTTTAGATTCACTAAAGAACCCACAAGTCTTCAATGAACCTAAGAAAGAATTAGATAATGATGAAGTGAACAT
Source organism: Neovahlkampfia damariscottae (assembly GCA_016618085.1). Classification (NCBI taxonomy): domain Eukaryota; phylum Heterolobosea; class Selenaionea; order Neovahlkampfiida; family Neovahlkampfiidae; genus Neovahlkampfia; species Neovahlkampfia damariscottae. The sequence goes on from JABLTG010000064.1 coordinate 19,730, forward strand.
TGAAGAGCCTTATCAAGAATTCTATCCTCAAGCTCCACATTTCACATTTGAAGAGTTGTCAAAAGTTATCAAAGGAGATATGAATGATTTGACATATCAAAAAAGAACTGTAATTACGAGATCAAAAGATTTTACAGTGGTCAAATCAGCTGATGATCTATTCACTTTAAATGCAAGTAGATTAATACAAGAATTTGCTCCTGCTCAAGAATTGCTATCTAATTACAGAGTTGTCAAATGTTATCTTTGCAGTAAATACAGATATTTACCACCTGACAGTGAAAATCCTGGAATGTGTTGCGAATGCTTTTCAATGAACCAAAAAATGAGAAAGACTACAAAAGACTTATCTGGAAAAATTGCAATTGTCACAGGAGGAAGAATTAAAGTTGGTTTTGCTACTGCAATGATGTTGTTAAGAGCAAATGCTAAAGTTGTTGTCACTTCAAGATTTGTCAAAGATACACTTCAAAGATTTGAAAAAGAACCTGACTTCAAAAAGTACAGAAAGAATTTGGAAGTTTATCCATTAGATATGAAGAGTTTGGAACATGTCATGGAGTTTACAAAGTATATCAATTTGAAATTTCCTAGAATTCACATTTTAATCAACAATGCTGCTCAAACAGTCAGAAAACCACTTGGTTATTATAATGAAGTGATTGCAAAAGATCAGAAATTGCTTTTGGCAATCGAATCCCCAAAAGCAAAAAAAAATGTTCCAAACAAACCAAACAACATCATTACGTTGCCTTTGAAAAACCATTTAAAAGTTACCAGTTCTGCTTTGTTACCAGAGGATAAAAAAAGATATCGTGAAAGTTCAAGAAAAGATGTTTTTGGTGAGCCAATTGACAACAGATCTTTTAACTCTTGGACATACACTCTTGATGAAGTCGATCCAAGAGAAATAGCAGAAACGAATATGATCAATTCCATTGCCCCTTCAGTCATCATTTCAAAGTTGACAGAAAAAATGAGAATTTCAAAAGACAAATCAAATTCTTATATAATCAATGTTACTTCACATGAAGGTAGATTCAATGTTGAAGGAAAGACAGATTGTCATGTTCACAATAACATGTCAAAAGCAGGATTGAATATGTTAACAAGAAGCTCTGCTGAATTCTATGCAAAGAAAGGTATTTTGATGAATGCAGTTGATCCAGGTTGGATTTCAAGTGCATTTGATACTTTCATTCAACCACCATTAACTTGTGAAGATGGTGCTGCAAGAATTCTTCATCCAATTTTCACTTCATCAAAAGACTATGGAAAATTATTGAAGGATTATAAGAATGCTGAATGGTAGATGGTTACTTATATTTTGATTAAAAAATTATTTTATTTTGAATAGTCTTTCCAGATGGATGAAAATACGTCATTCATGAAAAGCATGTAAATGAGAATGATTGGTACCATCAAAACCCACAATAGTTTTGGCAAAAATTTTTCTCTCCAAGATTTGAATACTTCAAAATCTACCACTCTTCCATAACAAATTTGATTATTTTCATGAATAATTGTGAATGGCATATTTTTATAAACAGGTGAAATGTGATCCAATATAATTTCAACACCACCTAAATCATCTTGAAAAATGAAGTTATCTTTCATTTTTATTGTTCCATTAATTCGATTTGAGAACATTTGAAATTCAAGTTTTTCATTGTTTTTAATGATTTTTTTTCTTTCGTTTTGTAAAAAGAAAATATTGGCTTTTAAATTTTTTGATTTTTTTGCAAAATTTGGTGAACTTATTAAGAATCCTTTTATGTTATTTAACACCACAGGAAATTGGAAGAAATAGCTTGTGATGTTTTCTTCTGAATTTCTCTTCACTGGAGTGACTCCTAATGCGACACTTTTGTAATCAGCTTCCAATGCACCAACAACATCCACCGCATCATTTTCATTCAAAACACCTTGTTGACATTTACCAGAGATTAAACATCCATTCGTTGATATTTGACATGATTCAACGGATATTATAAATGGTTCATATTCAGACAATTTGATTTTGTTTGTTAAATATTCTAACAACTCATTCATCTTCACTGTTTCATTCAAATTTCCTTCAAAAAATTGAACTTTTGATAAATCAATCTTTTCATTCTTCAATATTTCTTCAATTTCCTCCATTATTATTTTCTTATATTCTTTTGACTCTTCTTCATTCAACAAATCATATTCATTCAAATAAATTATCAATTTCTTTGATTGAGCCATTTTAAAAACTGAAATTTGTTCTTTAAATTGTAAATTTGGACCATTCTTAACTGATATCGAAATCAAAAAAGTGGTCATCAAATTCTTGGATTGGATTTGAGTTAAATGAAAATTTTTGACACCTAAAAAATAAATAAAAAAAAAATTCAAACCTTCAATGGTGGTCATTATAAAATTTCTTTTGTAGTAAGCAGTTTTTGTAACATCTTCAACATTTTCTAATTGTTTTGTTTCTTGTTGTTTTTCAACTAACTGTTTTATTTCATTCGTTTGGAATTTGATTTGGTTTAAATTTGAGTCTATTAATCTCATATTATTATCTTCTTTTTCCAGTTTCTAAAAATAAAAAAAAAACAAAGTTTTTTACTTTCAAAATTTGTGTGAAAAAATTATTTCTATTTTCTGAATTTGTTGCATCAATAATTCCAATGTGCTCAGTTGGCAAAATTTTATCATAGTTTTTTATCTCTGTGTTGTATAATTTCCAAATATTTTGTTTTTTGAAAATGAAGTTTTTTGTCTTCATTTTTTTCCACCACCAAATAAAAAAGTGATTGGACAAAAATGATCCAAGAAAACAGTGAGAAATATTCTTCAAAGAATCTTGAGATTTATTCTATTCATCAAGGTTTATTGAAAAGAAAATATATGCACTTTGTCAAACAAGCAGGAGATTTGAAGAAAGAAAATTATTATGTACCTTTGTTTTCTTTTGATGTGGGGTTAAAAATTTGTATTTCAAGACATCGGAGTTTTATTTCATATAATTTCTCCAATCAGACGTCTGACACTCCGAAAAACCAAAAAAACCAACAGAACCAAATGTACATTAAAATTTTGATGTTGGTATTATTAATTGCTCAATCATTAGCTGTAAAATCATCAGAAAACTTAAAAATTACACTCAGAAAATCTGCAGAGAGAGGATACAGAAATCATGGATGGTTGAAAGCAAGATTTACTTTTTCTTTTGCTGATTATTATAATCCAAGATATTCACAATTTGGATGTTTAAGGGTAATCAATGAAGATGACATTGAGCCTGGTAATGGATTTCCAACTCATCCACATAAAGAATTCAACATTTTCACATACATGACTGCAGGAGCATTGACACACCGAGACTCTATGAGTAATGAAGAAGTAGTATATCCAGGAGACATTCAATTTACATGCGCAGGAACTGGTATTATGCATAGTGAATACAACTGGAGTGATAAAGTTGGACATCATCTTCAAATTTGGTTGAAACCGAATAAATCTGATTTAGTTCCATATTATAAAACAATGCATTTCACCAAAGAACAAAAAATTGGAAAGTTATGTCTTATTGTTTCACAATCTGGAAAAGAAGGTTCAATTTTAAGTCATTCAAATGCCGAGGTCTTTGCTTCTATTTTAAAAAAAGGGCAAAAAGTATCATACTTTTTGAGACCTGGAAGAAAAGCACATGTTCATTTGATAATGAGACAAGGAGCTTCTATAATTGTTAATGATGAAATTTTATATGGAGGAGATGCTGTTTTCATCACTCATCAATCAACACAAGGTGTAACATTGAATTTTATGGGAAATAGTCATTCAAAAGTTGAGAATGAATTTTTATTTTTTGATATTAAAGATGAATAAAAAATTTTATTTTAATTGGTTTATTTAGTTTCTCATGTCTTTAACCAACGCTTTGACTAGTAGTAGAAGCAGAAGGTCCAGACGGGGTTTTAACTTTTTTTAATTTTTACCCCCCAAGGAAATGAAAAAAGGCCATTTTCGCGGATTTTTCATTTTTTTTGACCAAATCCCCCATCATCCACACACCATTTCGTGCCGTCTCACGCCTCAACTCGGCGGTTTTTTTGCATTTGAAAATTTTATTTACCTTCTTACTTTTTGTTATCCATAATTTTTCATTTTGGTTCTGCTAAATTATTGGTCCATTTTATTGTTTTTTAGTTGGTCCAATTTTATGGCTAATAAAAACTACGAAATTTGAACCTTCGTTTACTATGTTGAACTTTCAATTGGAAGGTTTGGAACTATTTGATTCGACTGTCGGAATTCAAAATTTTTATAAATTTATTCCGCTATCTTAAAACTGACTTTTCTGTTCATTCTGATTAATCAAGGTTTCTTTCGGGATGTGGTTTCAACTGAACAAAGGTGGTTTTTACCAATAAAAAGACTTGTTTCCGAATAAGTGTGGTTAATCAGAATAAGTGGTGATATTCTGAATAAGTATGGTTTTAAACGAATAAGTGGGGTTACCATAAATAAGTCGCTTTAATGAAAATAAGTCCTCCGTTCGTTTTTACAAAAAAGTACAAAGAAAATAAATATAGTGTCGCCTGGTTTGATTGAGTAATTGGCTTCAACATGTTTGATGTTCAGATGTTTTATTCTATTTGGGAAAATAAGTTTTATTGAATAAGATTGTTATTCCTATTCTGAGATTGTTGGTTTCTTGGATAACCGAATAAAGAGAGATAACTCCAATTAATCGATTAATTTTTGTTTTGACATCATTTACTGCCGAGTTCAAGTCAATTTTGTTTGCTCCTTGCAGTGATTGGGTTCAACTTGTCTGAACAAGTCTGAATAAAATGTTCAATGATTGAAGAATTTATATTTTTTGAGAAATTAAAATACTCACAAAAGCGATCGAGATTCAATTCAATTTGGTTTTATCCAATGAAATTGGAATATTTTTTTGCATCTGATTGGTCAGTTTTGTTCGAAATGAGTGGGTTGTGCTTTTTCAACTTTTCTGGTTTTGAAAAAATGGAAGTAACAGAAGAACAACAAAAACCCATAGAAAAATGTCTTGTTTTAGAAATTCGTCACACTTATACATCATTACAAATTCAAATAATTGCCTCAATATTGGAGGAAGGAAGATATTTTACTGTAGACAGTTTAAAAACGTACCTCCGATTAAATAATCAAACAACACAAGAGTCAAAGATCAATGAAATAACCGGAAAAAAGACAAAAAAAGAAAATAAGGAAGAACTGTGTTATAGTAATAAATTATTAATTAAAAAAAAAGGAATTGCCAGTGGTATGATTTATGGAGCTTTATTAGAATGTTCTTGGTGTGGAGGAAAATTAAGATTAAAAAATAGAAGATTAATATGTCCAGGAGCATTTGATTATGAAAAGAGAGAAGTTTTATCTTGTAACTTTTTTTCTGAAGATAAGAAATCTCATAGAATAGAGTATTTTTATTATTTTTAAACTATATAGGTGGAAGCAATATTCATCAGAGAAGGATTTTTTATGGGAGCATTCAATAAAACTCTTGAATAAAAAAATCACTTTTAAAGAAGTAAAGGAAAAACGAAAAATGGTTATAACACCTCCAAAAGAAGATAAAAGTCGACAAAGCCAAGAATTTCAAGAAATTATGTCAAACAACGAAATGGCTATGAGTCCTTCAGAATTTGATGAAAACCCATATTCACCAGAAATAATCGAAGTAGGATCGAAAATCAAAACAAATAAACCTAACAATAAGAAAAATATGAAAGAAAGCGATGAACCTTCAAAAAAAAAAAAAAAATATGAAAATACATTTCTTCAAGAATTGATAAAGATGGTCAAAAAAATTCAAACCCTAAATGATTTAAGAAAAATCAAAGATTCATTAGTTACATGTTCCGTGAATGACATTGATACTTTTTGTACATCTATCGACACTCCAGAGACTCTTCCTGGCTTTTTTTGTCAATGGGATCATCAATCATTAGAAGAAGCTTTTATATCAAATATATTTTTCCCAATAGAATTAGAGGAACCAAATGATACTCGGAATTACTTGTACGAAAAAGAAAGAATCCACAAAAAATTGTCCATTTGTGTGAAAAATAAGCATCCATTAAGCATGCTTCATGCCTTTAATGTGATCAATCAATATTTCATGGATGATGAGAATAATATTCCTGAATGTTCCATGAAATTATTAGATGATTGCAAAAAATATTTTGAAGCACAGAAATCAAAGAAAGACAGTTTTTATTTTCCTTATTTTGAAATGGGGCAAATATGTCATTTGTTAGAAGAAAATCCAATGGAATATTATGAAAAGAGTCAAGATTTTCGATGTCTATACGGAGTCGCAGTGCAGAAAAAAGATGTGGAGCTTTTTAGAAAGATTAAAAATGATTATCCGTCTTCCAATATATTTTTAGGTAACCATGAACAGGATTCAGATAAGGCTTTAAAATTTTTCATTGAAGCCGGTGAAAATTATGTTCCTTTTGGATATTTTGAAGCTGGAAGTTTGTTGTTAAAACAAAGAAACACTGAAAAAGCACTGGAATATTTTCAAAAAGCTTCTGAAAAAGCTATGTCCTCTGCTTATATCATACTTGGTCAGTATTACCATGATATCTCTGATTACAAACGTGAAAAAGAAATATACTTGAAAGCTGGAAAAAATGATGTTCCTTTTGCATACATTAAACTGGGTAATATGTATAAAATGAAAAATAAGAATATAGCTAAGAAATATTATGAAAAAGACACTTTAGGAGGTTATAAATACTCAATTGCATTGGAAGAAAATGGTGAAAAAGAAATAGTGAGCGCAATTGAGAAACTCAAGAAATACTTTGAGAAATTATTCAGTTAACTTTTCAGTTTCATTTTTATTTTTTCAAGTTTTTACTTTTATTCATCTTCTTCTTCATCTTCTTCTTCATCTTCTTCTTCATCTTCTTCTTCATCTTCTTCATCTCCATATGAAGTAAATGAATTCTCAAATTTGGCAACTACTTTTGAATTTTTGTCAATAAATTCAACGGTTCCACAGTCATAAGTATGAAAAATGAATTCTGAAATCTCATCTGTTTTTTTTGTTTCATTTTCAAAATAAGTAAAATTGATTTTTTTTTTGGATTTTCCTAAATTTTTTTGCTTTAAAAGCCTATCCTTTAATAAGTTATCAGGATGTTTATAGTCATCACGCATACCAGAGCTGATCACATAGTATTTCGCTTTGACATATTCTAACCATTCTTCAGAGTTTGTGTCATGTTTTATAGATCCATGGTGAGATACCACATGAATAACTGAAGTAGCATCATATTTCTCCTTCATGATATCTTTCTCAACCTCTCCTTCAGCATCTCCTTCAATTAGGCATGACAAGATTTTATCTTTGAGTTTGACAACCACACTGAGATTATTTGGTTCTGATTGTTTTGTTTTGCAAGACACAATGTCTAAAGTATCAAGTTTCGATTGAAAATTCTCCTTTGGTGGAAAACAAAATTCTATATTATTTTTTTCAAGGTACTCAATCAAAGTCTTGCAAGTTTGACTTTTATAATCTTCTTTTTCACCTCCAAAGAAAATTTTGCACGAAACTCCAGTTCCATGTTGCTGTGAATCTTGGTATAAATTTTCCAATAGATTTTTCAAATATTTGAGATGGTCAACATCAGGATGACTAATAATGATTTCGAGTTTTTTGTTTTGCAGTATTCTTGTTGAAAGTTCGTTGATTAACAATCTTTTCCAATTTTTAAGTTTATTTCTGGGTGCTTTTGTTGACCCAAAATCAATCAAAATAATAGGATTTCCTAGTATCTCCAAAGTGGTGCATGAGCCTTGTCCAACATTCCACACACAAATTTTTGAGAACGACATCGGCAAATTAAAATGAAAGAAGTAGTTTTTATAATTTTATGAACAAGTTTTATGACTTTTTAGTATAAACTAAATTTTTTTGAGCAATTACATCCCAGTGGAGACCACACTTTTTGTTTTGAATTGAAAATTCAGGAAATTGTTGTAATGTTAGCAATCATACAGAAATCGGAAGTTTATTGACAGAAAAGCGAAGAACTGGTTGTAAAATCATTAAATATTCGTTTATTCAAGAAAATATCAAATTTGAATGAATTATTTTGTATAGTATTTTGAAAATCTTATATTTTTCTTGACAAACGCCATTTTGGAAACTTTTTCTGGTTTCAATTGATTTCTTTTCTCAGTGATCATATTTCCAACAAAATTCCAATCTCTTTCAACGTCTGCACTAGAACCTTGAATGGATAATAAGTTTCTTGCCAAAGCAGATAATTTTGGATACTTTTTAGCATTGTTTTTCCAATAAGCAAGAATATCTTCACTCGGATCTTGGGGTAATTCGTTGATATAATTGATCAATTCATTGTTTTGAGAAGAATTTCTTTGAAATTTTATACCATACAAATTTTCAAAAAATTGGAATTCTTTTTCTCTTTCTTCTTTCTTCAAATCCTCATCTTGTATTTCTATGTTATTTAATTCTGATTCAATAAATTTCACAATCGTTTCTTTCATTTCGTCATTTAAAAAAGAAAGTGTCTTGAGAATTGGATTCACGAAAGCAGTGGCATAAAAAAGGATGTCGATGTTCTTCCATTCCTCAATCATTCTTTCTTCAATTGACTCTATCATATTCAAAATATCTTTATCTTTCGTTTCTTTTTTTATTAATTTTTGGCAATGAAGTTCAAAATATCCGAGCATCAGGTTTCTTTGACAGAAAAGTATCCAGAATGCCAAAAATGCATGAAATATTTTGGAGAGATGAAATTAAAACATGAAAATTATCCAGAAAATGCATACAAAGAAGATAACTTCGATGAAACCGAAAAATGTAGAACTGTTTTATCCAGTTTCTGGTTCAATGTTATGGAACTGGAGAAAGAAGAACTTATTTCCAAGAATTTTTTTGATTACAAAAAAAACCTTGGCTTTGTAGAGCAATGAATTATTTGAACGTTGTTGAACCTTTGGAAAAATATAATTATGTTACAAATGATTCGACAAAACGTCTGGTGCTTATGAAGATGGAAATAATCGTCCAGAGATTTTCAAACAAATCGAAAAAATTAAAGAAGAACAATATCCTGATTCAAATATATAAAATTGTAAAGCATCCAAAATCAAATTAGTTCTTGTTTTAAAAACATTTACATTTCTTAGATTGTATTTTTCCTTGAGTCTGCATTTGATAGTGCAAAAATCTTCTTTTCGGGTGCAGTCCAATTTTTCAAAATCATCAATTTCAATACAAATGCCGTCAGGATTGATTTTGATATTTCTTTTTCTTCAAGAGTCTCACCAGTTCTTGGCACATAGTTTGTCTTAGATTGTGTCCTTCAAAATCTTGATTAAAGAAATCATGAAGTCTAACATACAATTCATAATAAGGAAATAAACGATAAGCAATATCGTTTGAAAGTACGAAATGATAGTCAGCATTTGAATAGAAATTATCTATATTATCTGGACTTTTCCAGAATTCATCATCAATTGACATGAAGTCTAGGAAGCAATAAGTAGTTTCTTTCAAACAATTTAACTTGTAATAAGTGAGGATATTTTTCATTGATTTAATGTTTTCTTTGATAGACTTGGACCATAAATAAGTTATTGCAATGGTTTTCGTGTCTTTTGGAAGACTTTCTATTCAACTAATTCGTATTTTTTACAAAACCCATCCATTTTCTTGACTGTGTCATTCAAATCTTGTGTATTTTCCATGTCTTTATAATCGTTCCAAAAAATCAATAAAGATTCAAGTGGAATCAATTTAATGGTATTTTTATCCTTTTTATTTTCAAACTTATAAATGTCATCACAACCTTTTATCTTTTTGACGGTATCATTTTGTCTACCAAATAAATAGAAAAAAATTGCGTAAATCTTGTTTAAAAGAGAACTGAGAAACCAGACCATTCTAAAAAACTAAAAATAGCAAATAACCAATGAAAAGCATGTAAATCCAATCAAAATTAAAAAAATAATTCTTTACGAAATTGAGATATTTTTCTCAAATGAGTCATTGTTTTTTCTTTTCGGTTGAGCAAAACATGCATGAAAGACACCCATGCATAAAAAATTAACCTATAAAAATCCGACAAGATGTTTCACAACAAAGCATGTCCGAAAACGCTAAAACTATACTTGAGAACTATAAAAATTTAGAAAAAGACAAAGCAGAGAAAATTAAGAAAGTGGTAGAAGAATATTCATCAGAATCCGAGATGGATGAAGAAGAAAGTGTTCATTATGAAAAGTTTGCGAAGGAAGGAAGTGAAGCCATCAAAGTAATGACAGGATTCACGATTAGTGAATTTATGGAGCTTTATTCCATCATAGAAAAGAAATTAAAGACAAGAGGAAGAGGAAAGAAACCTGAACTGGGACCTTTAGATTCTTTTTTCTTTACCTTGGTGATGTTAAAACATTATGAATCATGGGACAAGTTTAGTGTCACTTACAAAGTAAAAAAAACAGCGATTGTATTGGCAATTAACAGAACGTTAGAGAAAATCGTTGAATTGTTAACAAATGAACTTATTCAAATTGTTTATAAAGACGAACAAGTAAAGAAAAATATTGGACTAGAAGATTATCCAGAAGTTGGACTTGTGGTGGATGTTACATTCCAAATGAGAACTAGACCAAAGATGTTATTCAAAGAAGCTCAATACTATTTCTCTGGAAAACACCATGCTTATGGATACAAAACCGAAGTCGCTCACTTGCCAAATGGTCTTGCTATCTTCATTGGCGACACTTATGCTGGTTCGGTTCATGATTTTACCATCTTCAAAGACAACATAGAAATTTATGAAAAATTCTTGGAAAAGAAGGGTTCAGATATGAATGTGAATGATCAAGGAGAACTTAAAGACAAATATCCCAAACATTGGGCTTTACTTGCAGACAAAGGATACCAAGGAGCAAGTGAAAAGATCAGAGCCATCCTTCCATCCAAAGGAAACGATTTAAGTAGAGAAGAAAATGCAAGAAATAAGAAAATTGCGAAGAACAGAATCATTTGTGAGAACTTCTATGGAAGAATGAAGAAATTATTTAAAATTATGGAAGGAAAATTCAAATGGGATGAAGAATCTTATTCTACTGTTTTTAAAGTCTGTGCTGCTCTCACTAATTACCATATTATGAAATATCCTTTGAGAAATGAAGATGGCATTTACTACAAAGTGGTGTTAAAGGGTTATGCTGACGAACAATTAGAAAAGAAAAGAAAACAGCAAGAGAAAAATAAAAAATACAAACAAAAGAAACAAAGAATTGAAGAATAAATTTTTTTTATTTCAAAACTGGAGTTTTTACTGAAACTGTCATGTTACAGCTTGAAGTGTTCCGTTATTTGGAATAATCGAACTTTTTGTGCAATAAGTGACTCATTTAGAGTAACACTACTTATTCGTCAAAAACCATACTTATTCGGAATAACACCACTTGTTCTGATTGACCACGCTTGTTCGGAAATAAGTCTTTTTATTGGTAAAAACCATTTTTGTTCGGTTGAAACCATGGACTTTAAGTTGGAAACTAAGGTTTATTAGAATAACGTGACTAATTACATAGGAGTCTTTTTATTAAACAATATTAAAATTAAATTGATAAAGAATTTAAATACTCCAAATGTTTTTTACTTCTTTTATGTTTTGGTAAATGTTCTCTCAAAAACTTTGAACCACATTCACAATTGCATTCTTTTATTCTTTCAAGCTTCCAATATTCTTCGTATAATAGCAACAAACGTGCTTTTTTTTCAGTTGGATCATCAAAAGTTAAATCTAGTTTATCAATATATTGACAGAATGACATAGGCGGTTCCAATGGAGTATCTCTTTTTTAGGATTTTCTTTTTCTCCAGTTTTCAAATAATGTTTATGTTTATCTGATTTATAATGTTTTGATAAATGTTTTTTTAATGTTGAAGAACCACATTCAAAAAGAAGAATTCAATCCTCCAAAACAAAGGATTAAGCCAATCAAATCGTTCCAAACCTTCCAATTCTACGATTTTTATCCTCCAAAATAAAGGATTTAAAATTCGTAGTTTGTATTAGCCATAAAATTAGACCAACGAAATGGCAATATCACCGAACCAATAAAAGAGGCCAACCGAAAATAAAATTATGGCTAACAAAAAGTACGAAGGTAACTAAAATTTTCAAATGTCAAAAAACCGTCGAGTTGAGGCGTGAGACGGCACGAAATGGTGTGTGGATGATGGGGGGATTTGGTCAAAAAAAATGAAAAATCCGCGAAAATGGCCTTTTTTCATTTCCTTGGGGGGTAAAAATTAAAAAAAGTTAAAACCCCGTCCGGACCTTCTGCTACTACTACTTTGACTGATGTACTTTTATCCTTAATTTGTTTTTATTCAATCTGGGCTTCTAATTTTAAGTATCAATTTTTTGTTGGTGAGGAAAACAAGTCTAACAAAACAGGATTTGGTTTCATTGGAGTTACAGCATTATTTGGAGTCATGTATTCTGGAATTGATATAGCAAGAAAATATCATTTATTGTTTATTCATATATCTAGATACACAGGTATATTTGGATTTACTCTTGGAATAGTTTCAAATTCACCTTTTGATATATTTTTAATTTCAATTGTCCTTGGAGCATCATTGGTTTATTATTATTCTGATAAAAAAGACGAAAATCTTCAAAAAGTTATGAAATTAATGTTGGATGTCTTACCTGTTGTCTGTATGATCTATTTAGGATATTATGGATTGATAACTTCAGAAAAATCATCAAATTCTATTCTTATTGGTGTTGGATTTGTGATTGCTTCAAGATTGAAAATATCAATTTCTATTTTAGATGAAACTGATATTTTTCATATTTTTTTTAGCATTGCAATTTTCTTTTCCAATCAAGTTGAAAATCAGTGTTTGGAATAAAATTATCACCGTTAAACATAGCTTCTGTTAAAGGATTAGTTTGATTTTTATGAAGAATTTTTGATGCTTTTTCATTGATTTTTCTTCCTTTTTTCTTTGCTCTTTTGATGGAAAAGATATTGGAAAGGATTTCATTCATTGATTTTGACTTTTCTTCGACATCAGAATTTTGATCAAAATTCACCATAAATTGAAAATCATGTTCTGTTTCCCATGGGAGATGATTTTTTGTTTCCATATGTTTTCCATGTAAATCATCAATCACATATGATACTTTTTCTTCCAATTCAATTTCAAGTTCTTTTTTTATTCTGTCTCTTTTTTTTTGTTTTCTTGTTTTTTTTCTTCTGACATAAAGGTCAAAAAAAAACAATATAATCACAACAATATTCGAACCAAAAATCAATAGAATGGTTAGAATTGGCAAGAAAATTGACAGGATATTCTTCAATCCAGGATCGATTACAACTTCTGATCTTGTATTGTCAACAACAAAAAGCAATAAACCAGCAAATAAAGTGGCTAATGTAGACATCAAAACAAAATACTGCATTATATTGTGGAATTTCTTTCTATAAGGAATAAAATTTACATGAAGCATCATTCCTGAAAAAATGATTGCAATCCCAACTGTGATCAAGAACATTGGTTTGAAGAATACAGCCAATAGTGAAAAAGCTAACTTCCTAAACGAATTAAATAATTTCCAATAGAAGAATTTTCTTTTGTATTTGTTCAAAGAGAATGCATTGATCAAAAGAAATGTTTCAGATTGTTTCCATCTTTTGGAATTCATTACCAAAATGACGAAATACAATACAGCCAACTCCAAAAATTGAAATTGAAATTATGGATACTGGTAAAAATATATACCAAATTCCTTCAAAGCAGTTAATATCAGGACTTTCTTTTAAGTGTAAGTCCCATTTGGTTGATAATCACATCCGAAGATTTGAAATGAAGTAGTCATAATTCTTAAATAAAAGAAAACAATAAGGATAGACAATCACAAATAGATTTTGAAAATAAACGTGAGAGATCTTTGACTGATGATTTTTCACTAATACCCCAAACAAGTAAATTTCTTATCCAAAAGAGGAAATTGAATACTGTCGTTAAACGTTTTCGAAATTGATTTTTAACCAATTTGGTAACTTTAGATCCAATCATTCTTTCATCATCTGATTCTATTGGTTTTCTATATTTCAATTTCAATATTCTTGAAATTTTTGTTCCAACTGCTGAAGCAAAAATAAATCGACAAACAGCGAAGAAATAAAACCCAAATATTGCAACAATAAAAACGAAAGGAATTGCACTGTTGGTGAAATATAAGTAATAGTATTTGTAAGAGTCCGAATACTCGGAAAATACATTCAGGAGCCAAGAGATCAAACTGAGAAAAATAAAAAGAAAATATTTTCTAACTTACATTGAATTTTGCTGCAACAGCTAATGTAACTCCAACGATTTGAGGCCAATTTATATCCAATGTTGTGAAAGTTGAGATGATATTCATTGATGTCAATTGAGTAGAAGTTACAACCAAGAAGAGACCTACAATGATTAATATCAAACCAACTAAAAAAAATAAAACCAATTAATGTGAGGACAGTCACATAAGAATCGTTACATTTTTTACAACCAGTTTTGATTTGAAAAAACCTTCTGCACATCTTCTACATCTTAGACCAATATAACCAGTAGTGCAATTGTCAGGTGTGTCTGGTAAACATCTTTCAAATGGATGACATTGACAAAAAATTGAAATATCAGCTTTGCTGAATCACCCTCCTATTTTTGATCTTGGGAGCGTCACTTTTCAGAATTGCAAATGGCACCCTCTGGGCAATCAATAAAAGCACCATTAATCGGATGTTTCATGGTATTATTGACACAGACACATTGATTGACATTTTTGATTCCTGTTGTCTGTTTTGGTGACTTCATTTTTATTGGGCAATTTCTGGAGCCAAGTGTATCCGAATAAGTGTTTACAGACAATTTGTGCATATTTCAATACCTGGGATTGATTTAAAGAGTCCAAAAGGACACAGTTGACATTCTTTTTGATATGATTCAGTCCCATATCCGGATCCACAAGGCAAAAATGTGAAATTAGATCTTGTTTGATACCATTCCAATCTATTGTAAGATAATTCAACTTTTGTAGAATGTCAGCACTTGATATCATCATGCACCTAAATACAGTTGAATTGATAATTTCACATGGTATTTCTCCCTTTATATTTCCAAACTTCAAAAACATCTCTGAAAGTCTTGTGTCAAATGTTCCAGTAATGATTACAGAATAATTTCCTGCTGATTTACCTGAAGATGGAATTATTTCCTGTGGAAAATGAATTTTTGACTATTTGAAGTATCATTGAATTTTTTTTCAAATTGATCCACATTTCATTAATTCCGTCCAATTTGGATGTATATTTTAACGAGCAAACTAAATTTCCTCCTGCAAAAATATGTTTCTCTTCTTGAAGCAAATTTAGACTCATATCACGAAACTCACAAGATTTTACTTCATTGAAGCTTGTTCCTTGATAAAGAACCATTTCACTATCACAATTGAATGAAATAACTTCTTGTTTTGATACAAGTAGAATAGTTAATTTTTTCCCTTTCAAGTTCAAATTAGGAAAATTTGTGAACAAAATTTTCAAAGGAGTTCCAAACAAAAATGACTTTGGTGTGATCCAGATTTGAAAAAAAAGTATTTTCTGTCGAAAACAATGAAGTGTTCAATGCAAGACCAACATGAATATATTCAATTGGATCGAAAAAGAATGATTTCTTGATTTCACATTTCATCCAATTTCCTTCAAAGTAAACTTTTGATATTGAATATCCAATATGTTGGATGAATTGAATTTGAAAAATAATCCTTTATCATTTACCACTGTATCAGATGCTTTCAACTGCAATGAAACATTAAATGCAATACTCTGAGATTTAGGTGATAATCCTTTTGCAAACGGAACAATTGTTGATAGTTCAACAGGTTTTCTGAAAATATATTCAACTAAATTTTTTGAAAAATCAATGTGATTTTGACAGTCATCTGTTGATATTCTGATCTTGAGACTTTCGTTTCTTGCATTTCCATCTGAAAATATGAACGCTGAAAAAGTTCAATCTATGGACAATGTGAAGGGGAATATCATTCCAGAACTTGATTTTAATGAATATGTGACATTTCCTCCATAAATGTCATTGTTGAATTTGTGATAACTTTGGTCGGTGTTTCAATTCCGATCATTGTGGTAAATGGTTTATTTTATTCAATCGATATTTTTTCCACAAAAACCGAATTCAAAACATTTGAAGAAATCATGAATTCTTCATTATTTGCACCATCGTTAAGATACCAAAGTGAAATTTGTTTCACCCCAGCAATGTTTGAAGCAACATGACACTTCACATTTTCCAACGATTCGTCTGGTTCAGTTGCAACATATTCATCATTTAATCGAAATTTGACAAATGGAATTATGCTTGAAGGCACTGATGATGAAACTTTTTTAATTGTAAGTGTTGAAGTGCTTCCAATTTCAATAATTCTATTACAATCTATGACTTGTATTGAATCAATTGTCAAAATTGTAATATTTTTTTTATCACTGAATGTAAATTGTTCCCTGAAATTCAGAGAATGAAGATTCTTGTAATTGATTTCAAGTTCATAAATACCTGAAGAAAAACCATCAAATTTCAAATCATTTTTTGAAATAGAATATCCATTCCATGCAGAAAATTGAAGATAGTAAATTGAATTGCTGTTCAATTCAGACAATTGAATAATGGTTGTTCCTTCTAACATATATGTGGCATTATCTAATTTGATATTCGTTGAATAATTCTTTGATTTCAAATTAGGAAAAACAGTTGGAAATATTGATACTATTCTCCTCTTTTCATATAGTATGAATTTGATTGTCAAAAATTCATCACTTTCTATGTAATATAAAAAATAAGATTTGAATGGTGGAAAAGTTGAATTGAATTTTGGAGTTAAACAAACTAAGGATCCAGATAATGTACAATTGAATTTTGTATCAATATTAAATGGACCTTCCATGGTGATAACATCATATATTACTTTTGGTTTTAAAATTTTACAATCTCCCCACCTTTTGACAAAGCATGATTTGGGGTGAAATAATTTGAATCAATGAACTTGAGGTACAGGAGATACAATTTGAAGTTTTCGTCCAAACGCGATCATTGAAATTGAAACAAAATAGGTGGAACGTTGTAACACTGTCATGGATGTTTTAAAATTCAACATATTGCCATCAGAAATAGAAGTAGTACTCTTGGTTTGATTATGATATGGTGCTTTTTCAAATCCAAATTTGGTCACAAATGTTGAGTTTCCATAATCATTTGCTAGAAAATTAGATTTCATTTCTATAGTTAGGATTGTATTTGAAAGAGTAACTATCGGATTAAATGAAGTGAATATTGAAGCAGTAGCCAAAACAAATTGTATAGTATTTGTGGAAATCGAAAACGAATCATTTCCTTCGGTATACTGAAAGAAAGCAATCACTTTACCAGGAACTGTAAAGAAAAATCTTCCATTGAATTTCAAACTTCCATCTGATATTGATGGATTTTGTTCACTTGTAAATGATTTGGAAGTGTTTAAAGTCAATTTAATATTAGCAAACAATGATGAATGAAATAGTGTTGACACATAAAAATCCATAAAATCAGTTGGTGAACCAGTCAAAAAAAATCTGTTTGAAGTATTGTCAACATTCAAAATTCCTTGTTGAATATAATAAAAAGTTGATGAATTGTTTGAAATCATTATATACTGATTTGAAATGCTTGGGATTCGAATGAAACCTGTAATTGTTGTTTGTTTAAATCCTAAAAATAGAATTGCACAGATCAGTTGGTTTTCATTAATTCTGACAGAAAAATACTTTACATTTCCATTTTCTTTGATGTTGCAATAGTATTCAATATCATCTATTTTTGGATGAATTCTGAGAGTATTTTCATTGAATGTCATCGTTAAAGTAATGTTTTTTCCAAAAAGGGTTGCATGTGGTGAAATGTCAATACAAGAAGATTTATAATTCAATAGTGGATTTGATATATTCATAACTTTGAAAGTGTCAGCTCCAGTTTTTTCAAAGCTGAAGAAACTCAAATAAATATCATATTCGTAAGATATCGAAGAAACATCAACTTGACAAATTGTTTCATTTGACTTCAAAAGACATATATAACTTTGTGAGGTCGATAAATCTTTGACAACATAATCGAATGAGTTCTGGTAATGTGGCCGAACAATAAATACTGATGAATCATTTTTGATCAATTTAATATATCTAATTTCTAATTTCTCCAAGAATGAAGGGGAAATTTTCAATGAAATAAATTCTAATGTGAGATCTTTTGAAATTTTTGAATTCCCTATAATAGTGCTGTTCACATAAACAGACATTCTAAATTCTTCCTCTTTGAAATTTGATTCAAATTCACAAATTAAGACATCTCCAAATAATCCAGAATCTATGTGTCTTGCAATGATTTTTCTAGAGTCTCTGAATCCAAACAAAAATACCTGAAATCTTTGTTGAACATTGGAAAAGTAGAAATAGCTACGAGCGTAGTAATTTCTATTGGATTGAGTACAAAAGGAAATGGTGATACTTGTTCAATTTCTACATTACCTGTAATGTAGAATTCATTGGATTCAAAATCAATTTCTTTCTTTCCATTTTGAATCCTCAAAATAAAATTCCATTTCTCTGGTATGGATGTGGCCATTCAGTTGTGTTGATGGAACAGTTTGAAATTTCATCACAATTCAAATCTATCAATCCAAATTTGTTCTTTGCAAATACTGAAACATTATAATTATTTAACATAAAAATAATTGACATATTAAAAGAAAAAGGAACTGTTTTGTTTTTTTGAATGACTAAAGGAACATTTGTAATCAATGGTTCTCGAACAACTAAGAAAGACATATTTTTGTTGGATAAATAGAATGAGTGCTCTCCAAATGACGTACTAGAGTTTACCCATAAACCAATTGAACTTTCATCAATATTATTTTGGAACACTGAAGGGATTTGGATATTGCATGTAGCAGAATTTGAATCGATTCTGTTTGCTTTGTAAAAAACCACACCTGAATTTGTGACATGTCTGCTTTTTCAGGCTAATTTCAAAAATTAGAAGAAGAATACAAACCTTGAGGTAATAAGATATTTCATTTTGTTGTCCTGGATTACCTAGAAATATTGAGGCACTAGAATCTGGAGGTAAAACTTCTTTCCTTGTTCCAGAATTTGGAAGCCATGAGGAAAGTGTTAGCATGTTGAGGTCATGGTCTTCTGGTCCAGTTGGTGGTACTGGTTGTATTGGAGAACATAATACTTTAGAAACGAAAATTAACAAAACCACAAAGGAAGCAAACTTGAAAACAATATTTGTTTCTTATTAGATAAAAGGTAGCCAATCAGCACATCCCTATGAGTTTTTTTTTTTTTCTGCGTTCAATAATTTAATGGTTTTGATTGATCTCATAAATCTTAGGTATCACAAAATTTAACCTGGTGACGAATTGTCAGTTGTGGATCAATCTAGATTGTCAACAAAAATGAACTGAGGTTTAACATTTATTTTTGTTGTCATAATTCCTGTCCATGTATTCTTCTATTTTTTCAATATCTTCATCAGTTTCATTTTTTCCAGCAGTACACTTCCATGAAGTCAAAATAAAAAAAAAATTACTTGGGTCAATGATGTATTTTTTTCTAAAGCCAAAATCAACTTTTTCACATTCGAATTTTCAATTGGGCATTCATCTAGAATCAACTCTTCCAATACTTTTGTATTCAATAATAATTTTTCAACATCTTCAAAACAACTTCCTTTCACCAAATTTGAAGTCAAATCCAATAATCTAACATGAGTATTATTCATAAGAGAATTTGTTATTTTGGAAACATCAAAATCAGTCAATTTTGAATTTTGTAAAACAATTTCTTTTAATGTTGGATCATTTTTTGTTGATCTTTCAATGATGGATTTGACCAATGGATTCATATCATCTTCTTTTGGTTTTTCAGATGATTCTTTCACTGTTTCTTGATGAATTATTTTCTTAAATGATTGAGCCATTTCTTTCTTTTGTGTTTTTAACATTTCAATTTCTGATTCTTTACTCATCAAATTTTGATTTTGAGTTTCATTTTCTTTTAATAGAAATTCTATTTTTTCTTGTAATGATTTGATGGTTTCATCCTTTTTTTTATCGAGATGTGTCAATTCATGAAGTTCTTTTTTCAATTTTAAATTTTCATTTTTTGACTCTTTTGCATCTTCAGACAATTGTTTTTTTTCTCTTTCTGATTTTTGTTTGAAAAGTTCAAATTCTTCTCCCTTTTCAATATTAATTTCTGCTCTGGATAGGAAATCATTCATATATTGGAATTGTGTTGTTATTCTTCGAAATTCTTGCTCACGTTCTTCTTTCAAAGTAGAAAATTGTTGTTCAAGTTCTTGTTGAAATTTTGAAAAAACATCATTCGTCATTTTTCTAACAGACTCATCATGCAATTCAATTTGCTTTAACTATTAAAAAAATGAGTTTCAAAAATAGTTTTTTACTTGAGATTGAATGTACTTTTCCGAACCCGCATTTTTCAAAGGAGAATGATTTGATTGATCTGATAATTGAACAGTAGATGAATAAATTTTTGAATCCTTTAAGTTTGGCTTTGGTACTGAAAATGTCAAATCACTAAAGTTATTATTTGGTATGTTTTTCTGGTCATCAAGTAAATCTTCTAAATCATCATCAAAATCAAAAGACTGAACAAATGATTCTTTTCTGGCATCACCAGGAGTTTCAACAAGAAAATCGGTTTCATCTTGCACAAAAATGGTTTCTCCATATTCTTTTGGTTCTATTTTTGCCTTTGGTTTTTGGTCAGGTTTTACTGAAGGTTCTGGTGTGTTGACTTTTTGTTTTTTTTCAATGTGACGAACAGAAACTCTTCCTGAAAAAAAAAAAGTTTTTTAGATGTTTTTCTTTTTTTACTTTGAAATGTTTCTTCAACTCCAAGTCTTTTATCTTGTTTTTTTTCAGGTGATTTATGTTTTGGACGAAATATATTTAGTGTATTAAATAGATTCAATTCTTCTTCTGTGTGTATTAAAATTTCTGATCCTACAGGTATTTTATCTCGTTGAAGAGCTTCTGTGAGTGTAATTTTGTTTAGATTTTTTGGATCACCTTTTGGTGTTGAAGTTCCTGACACTCCAGAAGTTGAACCAGTACGTGGAGACATTAAATTAAGTATGGGTATGAAAGATCTTCTTCTCTTTTCAGCTGGAATCTCTTCACCTTTGGATTGAAACATGCTTTGACTTGAGGTGGCTGTTGTGAAAAATTTTGATCTGATTGGATAGTTTTTTTAACAATCCAAAATTCATCAATTGGGCTTTATTTTTAAAATTGAAGATTTTGTTTTTTTGATCTGTTTTTCATTGGGAGTTGACCAATAAAGTTTTTCATTGGATTTTTCACTTGAATGTATTCCGTAGGAGCTGTAGTTTATAATCCACAAACCCAAACATTCATTCCAACTTTTGGAATTGAACACGTTTACTGTATCATTCTTGTCAGTTTAACTTTCATCTTGAACATGTACCTCCTACAAAAAGTTGCAAGAGCAAGAAAAAAATATAATGTAAAAGCACCACAAATGTATGAAGAAGCAACTGAAAAAGATGGTTGTGATACACCATTCAACCGCATTCAAAGAGGCCATCAAGTTTGTTTTTAATTTTTTTACATTCAAAAAGAACTTTTTAGAAGCTTTTCCATTTTTCATCATTTTATTCACTTTGGCATCTGTTTTTTATCCATTATATGCTTTAGGTGGAGGTGTTGTTTTTATCATTTCAAGAATAGTTTACTCCATTGGCTATGAAACAGGTTTATCTTTTTTTTTTGATTTAACTGATTTTTTTAGCTGCTTCAAAACGCGAATATGGTGCCGCTCCATCATTTTTTTCTTTATTTTTTTTGTTTGGAGCTGTCATATATGCTTGTTATGGAATGATTTTAACTTACAAAATAAATGGTTCTTCATAACAAAAGTTTAGAATTCCTATGAGTTTTCGTCAATTTTTTTTCATTTCCGTTCCATTCATTTCACTATGTGAATATTCCGAAAATTCCGTTGAAAGCAATAAATAAGCGGAAAATCAACCAATCAAATTATCGATCAATCCAACAAACGAACAAACAAAACGAATGATGTCAATGAAAAGAAAAAGATCATTAACTGAAAATTATATGGATTATGATAAAAATAAACTCAAAGTAACAGAAGACATGATTGAAGAATTGCGAAAACTCAACCTTGCTCAAATAAAATACGAAAAAATAGATCTAAACAAACCACCCAAAACTATGCAAAAAACAATTTCTGAAAAAGAAGAAAATGTTTCTCAAAAACTATTAAACATGTACAAATCAAATTATCAATTTACAAAATCACTTTCGCCAAACAAGTAAGTTTTTTTTATTTCTCAATTTTTTTTTAGAAATATGCAATTAATCCTCTACCAAGAACCTAAAGATATAATTTTACCAACACCTTGTATTCAACCCAAAAAATATGAACAAATTACACTAACTGAACCTTCAGATGAAGAAATGATGGAATTAGAGTAAAAACAAACTGTCATAAAAAATAAATGATTTGTAATTACAACTTACAATAATTTAGTCAGTAAAATTGCTATAATGAAAGCTATCACCATGATAGTTATAATAATGCACATTGTCCATGTACTTTTTTTTTGGTATTGTTCGGCACTCTTGTGAAGTTAAAAAAAAAAAAAAATTACCTGTAAATGTCCTACAGATTCTGAAATGTTAGTTTGAGCATTATCAATATTATTGTCTATTCTGTCCAACATTGTTCCTTGTTCAATTACTGCTTCATGTATTTCTTTGAATAAACCTTGTAACTCGACAATTGAAGTTAATACTGTTTCTAATTCTTGATCTCTTTCAATGATCTCTCTTTGGGTTTTTAAAATTTCTGACATTTCTTCTTCTGACATTCCTTTTGCGAAAATTTGGTCTTGAAGATTCTCTAATTTTTTTGTAACTTCACTATCAATTTCTTCTTGTTGATAGTTCAAGTTTAGTTGTTTCTTTCTTGATTTAATTTCTTTTAATTCTGGTAAAAAGAGTTATATAAAAAATTGAATGTAACATACTTTGGATGTATTTTTTTTGGTCTTCTTTGAATTCTATAGATAATTCATTCAATTGAATATTTAATTTTGCTTTTAAATTTTTTTTCATTTGAAGAACTTAAAGAAAAAAAATGTTAACAGAAAAAAAAAAATCAACCTGAAAATATAAAAAATGAAAGAAATCAAACCTTGAGTTTGTTCATAAAGTTCATCACCTTGAAAATAAGAAAGAGATTTTATCATTTTTTTAAACAATTTCTGAACAGCTTTTGTTTGAATTTGAATTTGAGATTCTTCATCTTCATAATCTTTTCCAAATGAAACTGTTGAATGCTCTTTATGCAACTCTTTCAAAATATCCACTTTCAAAAAATTAAAAACAACAAAAGCTCTTCACTTCTCTTTCGGAGATTTTTGAAATCAGTTTCTCTTAATGAACTGAAATGAACAATTTCTGAGACTGATTCAGCATCATCAAACGTCACTTCATCATCAAATTTTCTTTTTATAAGTTGATGAGATTTTGGTCGAAATTTTGTAACTGTCAAAAATTGTTGGTATTCTTCAGTTCTGTTTCTAATCATTTTTTGTTCAATTTGGTCTTATCCAATAAGAAACAATTAAACACTGTTAAAAGCATTTTTTTTGGATGAAACAGCATAAACTTCAAATTCATGATGAAGCTTTTAGTCTTCAAGAGGTTATTATTAATCCATCCAAGTTCAAAGAAATTATTGTTGGAGATATTTTAAAAATTACACAAGATATTCATTCACAAAGTTTTGTTATAAAAGTTAATTCTGTGGATGTAGTGAAAGGTATAACAGATATATCTTTATCAAAAGATATTATAACCAAAAATAATTTGGATCCTGATTCACCAGTTTTCGTTGAAAAAAATTCTGGAGATGTAACATTGTCTCATCTGGAGTTACGAATAAAAGATCAATATTCATCAGGTAAATGATATATGTTTAAAATATAGGTGGTGATATGTGGAAATTTAAAAAAGCTATTATTGGTCAAACTGTGTATCATGGAAAATATTTGGAAGAAATAGGGATGAAAGCCTCAGTTTTATTGATGTCAAGAAATGGACTTGAATTAAAGAGTGGTTTAATAACAGAAAAAACAAAAATAACCTTCAGATCACCATCAGGACACATATATTGGTTAATTCAAATGAGTAAAAAATGAAAAAAAAAATTAAAATTCAAAGGCAAAGAAATGTGGGAATATTCTTTGAATGGAGATTTACATTTTGAAAAATCTATCAATTTTTTTGGTGAATTATATGATAAATGGGCTCAAGAAAAAGTTTCTCATTCTGTGAAGTTTTTATTATTTTCTAGATACTATGTTCAAAAGAATGAAACTTTTGATAACATAGATTCATTTTATGCTTTAAATGGAAAAGAATATGTTGATTTCTATAAATTCATCCACTTAGATTTGAAAAAAACAACACGAGAACAACTTCTAATAATGTTGAAAAAAGAGTTTATTGATTTTCCAAAACAAATCACAAAGCATTCAACAGATAAAAAATTAATCAATTCAAGTGCATCCGAAGGTAATATTCTTGAAGCTATGAATTTAGTTTTTCATCAATATGAGGAAAGACATTTGAATCGAGATATGCAAAGAACTGGTCATTTTATTCATATTTTAACGGCTGGTCAGGGATTGATTACAATTAATAATCCTGATATTGCCTACATAACGCAACATATTGTTATCACTGAATCTTTCACTGTTGATTTAGTATGTTTGTCACATCCACCTACTCATGGTGTTCCAATTCTTCGTGGAAAGAATGATGATACAAAAGAAGATTTCTTCATTTTCGCGTATTGGATAGATATCATGTTTTACAAAAATGACTCAATACTTTCAAAGAAATTCATTCCAAGCTGTAGAATTCCACCAGTGAAGAAACCATCAAAAATTCAAGTTTTCAATGTTTCAGATTGTTATCCACAAGAAAAGGCATTTAAATTGGATCCTAAAAGTGATTCTCAAATGGATACATTACTTCCATTGGCAAAATCAATGGTTAAGAAACAAACAAAGATGAAAAAGTCCACATCACATGATGACATTTTTGCTGAGTCTAGTTCATCAACATCACCAATTCATTTCAAAACACCAAAAAAATTAACGGATGTAAACTTACATTCAAGCCCAAAAAATCCTGATTTTGATTTATCTCATTCTTTAGGCAATTCATCGTATATGAATCATGTTCCAAAATCATATTCACCAAATGTCAATTTTTTGATTGTAATCATTTCACAATTTTAATTTTTTCTATTCAGTACTGCAATCCTTTTGATTTGGCTGAATTTGAAAATCAAAGTTTTTACATCAAAAAAAAATCAAAACAAACAAAACAATGGAGTCACTTATTTCCAACAATTTCAAGATTAATTCATGAAAGAGATGTTTCAGCTCATAATGATTCTTTTTTGAAAATGTTCGAATTTCAATGGAAAATTTTGATAGAACCTGCAGTACTTCCAGTGACCAATGATTTTTGGCCATCTAATGATGATTTGTAACTTGATTTTTCATTTTCTAACTATATTGATAGAAATGATAAATATGTTGATTTTACTTATTCTTTGACAGTGGAAGATCCATCAATTATCACAGAAATGATTGCTCAAAGACTAAATCATTCATTTCAATTATTTGACCTTGGTTTGCAGTACATTCACACTCAAAACGATGGAAATGTATATCATTTGAGCAATGAAGACGAACTTCAAACAATTTCATTTGATCCTGACGACAAAGATGTCATAATCATCAAAAGATATGAATCAAAATCAAATGAAAAAAAATCAATTGATTATAAATACAAAATGTTCTTTGGAGTTGGATTTTCAGAGTCAGAAATTCAATTGAGAAAATCAAAATCATATCCTTGGAATCACTTGGATTTTATCTTAACAGAAACATCAATGATTGGATCAAGTATTAATCCATCAACTTTACAATTCCATTTGATCCCAAATGAGAAAAATTCAATTGAATCAAGAATTTCCAACTTCAAACAGTTGTTAGAATCAGTTTTAAGTCGTTCATTAATTCCTGAAAATAATTCAAAATTTGATGTTGAAATGATCACAGAAGAGAGTGAACCAAAAACATCAAAAATGAATAAAATGAAATTGATATCAAGTAAAACTAAAATTAATGCTTGGGCAGTAAGAAATTGAAATTGATCTGATTTCTTTTGAAAGAATTTGATGTATAAGTCAACATATCATCCAAAAGAAACATTCAAATTTCAATTGGTCTGGATTTCATGTCGTCCTTCATTGATTTCCGATTTTTTCGTTTCATTTTCAAGGAGAGCAAAACAGTTCCATTTCAACTTGTTTCAAACCTCTATTTTTTCAGTAACATCCAAAGAAATGTTTAATATTTTTTTCCAGAAAACTAGTTGTTTTGCTATGAGAAATTATCCAATTTTTGACTTGAAATCACTGGGAAACATGAAGAAAATGAAAAATATTCTCTGTAATGAATTGAATGTGAGTCAATTGGCATTGGTGCTTATTTTTTTAATAGTTTTATCCTGAAGAGTATTCTATTGAGGAATGTGATGTTTTCGTTCATGAATCAGGTGCTGTGATAATTTACTGTTTTGAAACAGAATTTAGTTGGTAAGAAAAAAAAAATTTGTTTTGAAATTCTTCCCAAAGGGTTGTTAATCATTTTGAATCAATTAAATTTGATTCTGATGAATTATATAAAAAAACTTTAAATTTTTATAATGAAATGTTTCAAAAATAAATTAATTACAAAAACCACTTTTTTTGGCTTTTTCAATTAACCAATCAAATGATTACCGTTTCAGGTGTTGCAAAAGTTTTGACAAGAGGAACCAAAGCCAAAAACAAAGTGACTGTGAAAGTTACAATTGAAAATAACTCAGAAAAAGATTTAAAATTCCAATTTGTTGATTCTTTGGTTAATGTAAAAAAATTAAAATTCAAAAATGAAATACTGCATCCAAAAAAAGAAGAAGAAATTTTGACAAGTGATAATGAGGAATATTGGTCTGCAGAAATACCACAAGGTGAATCAATGAATGTAACATTAATTCTACATCATAAAAAAGAAACAGGAGGTTATGACCTGTCAGAAAAAGGTGAATATTCTCTAATAATCGATGAAAAATTAGTCACAGAAGATGGAGAAATTGTAATTTTAGATGTTAATCCAATAACTTTCAAGTTAAAGTAAAAAAATACATTTTTGAGTAAAAGATTAAAAATATATAAAAATATATGTTGTGTTGTTGAATTTTATATTTTTCTGTTCAAGTTTTCTAGAATATCCAATTAGATTCTTTGATGGAAGAAGGTGAAGCACAGAGCAATCAACAAAATGAAAAATATTCAAATTTTGATAAAGAAGATTCTGACTATCATCCAATAATTAAAAAATTGAAAACTGAAGCAGTTTCAAATATTTTTACAGTGTCAATAATCGTAGCAATTTTTGTCGTTCTGTTGGTCACAATACCTCTTTATTTTTTTTTTTATCAAGGAGAATTTTCAAAAGAAAAAATAAGAGGTGTCAATTTAGGAGGTTGGTTTATTCTAGAACCATGGATCACTCCAAGTTTATTTGAAAATCAAACCACTTCCAATTTTGTTGATGAATTTACTTTTTGTGAACAATTAGGTCACTCAAAAGCAAAAATAATTCTAGAAAAACATTGGAATACATGGGTCACTCAAAAAGAAATTGTGAAACTTTCAACATATGGTATTAATCATGTTAGAATACCAGTTGGTCATTGGATGTTTGATGTGGATCCTTCAGAACCTTATGTCACTGGATCATTGAATTATTTAAAAAGGTCATTGAAATGGATGAAAGAATCAAATATTAAAGTGATATTAGATTTACATGGTGCTCCAGGAGGTCAAAATGGCTTTGACAATTCCGGAAGAAAAGATCATAGAGAATGGGCATGTTGTATTGGAAAAAACACGAAAAGAACAATTGAAATATTGAAGAATGTCACTTCAATATTCTCAAAATCAGAATATCATTCAACTATTGTTGGTATCAACTTAGTGAATGAACCATTTGGAATTGACATTCAAATTGTTCAAGATTTCTATAAAAATGCAATTGAAGCAATTCAAAAGGTATCAGATAATCCAAACTTAAGTATCACCATTTCTGATGCATTTCAAAAATTGGATGTTTGGAGAGAATTTAAGAAAACTATAGATGAAAAATCATTGTTTTTAGATTCACACATTTATCACGTTTTTGATTATTCTATTTTGAACTATACGTTCGACCAACATCTAAAATTGACTTGTAATCACAAGATGGAGATTGAAAAATCGAATATGATTATTCCTACCTACATCGGAGAATTTAGTTTGGCGAGAACTGATTGTACCAAATGGTTGAATGGATATGAAAAAGGATCGAGATATGAAGGTTCCTTGGAAAATACCATTCCTTTAGGTTCATGTGTATTCGAAAATGATCACAATCAATGGTCTGTTGACTACAAAAATTGGATGAAAATATTTTTTGAAAGACAAATTGATTCTTACGAGAGTGGAGCTGGTTGGTTTTTTTGGAACTTCAAAACTGAAAATTCACCTCATTGGGATTACTTACTTGGTGTCAAAGAAGGGTGGATTCCAAAAGATTTTTCCACAAATACTAATAAATGTTAACAAAATTTATGAAAATTTCATCATGGTCCTTCCAAAAGAAAGGTGGATCTGTTGCTACAGAAAATATCAACAATAACCTTTTGATTTATATCTATTGGTATTACTGAATGAGATGTACTTTCCCATGCTCCAAGTTGTCCAGAATCATTCTTACCCCAACCAAAAACTTCTCCATTTTCTGAGAGGATTTATAAATTTTTGATTTACCTTTTACAGCAACAGTATGGTGACCAAATGAGCTTATTAATTTCACATCAGAAATTGAGTTTATCTTTTCAAGTTTGTATCTATTTTTGGTATCACTTAATCCCAATTGTTCAAGTTCATTCCATCCACATGCATAAAGTGATCCCCCTGTTATAACAATTGAAAAATAGTATGATGCGATGATGTTGGATACTCCTTTTTGATCAAAAATCACAGTTGGAGTAGTAATATCATCATTTCCTGTCCCGATTTCACCATATACGTTTGATCCCCAGGAATAAACAGTTGAATCATTTTCAAGAGCCAAACAATGGGTGTAACCACAAGACATTTTTGTGATATTCTTTCCTTCAAAATATTTTATCTTTTGAGGGTTCTTTGGGCTGAAATTAGTTCCTATGCCTAATTGTCCATATCCATTACTTCCAAATGCATAAAATCCATCTTTACACTCTACTATCGAAAAATTGTATCCACAATAAACTTTTAGCACTTCTTTGTCTTCAAAAAATTTCAATTCTTTTGGTTGATTGTATTTCTCATCTTCAAAACCCAATTGTCCATATTTGTTTGATCCAAACCCATATAGTTTCCCATCAGCTTTATTTTAGTTTATATTATTCTTACTGTTCCTAATTATTGTATGATAGCCTCCCATTGTAATTTCCAAAATCTCAAAAGATGATAGTGATTTTATTTCGGTAAATTTGCTGTGATCCGAGTAACTCTGGAGTCCAAGTTGTCCATAAGAATTATCTCCGGCACCATAAATTTTGCTCTCTAACGTTTTTAGAAAAACAGTTCCTACCACAAGAAACAATGGTTGAAAATTCTCCACATGAAACAGATTTGATTTTTTTGTCATGAAAAAAATTGATTTCTGTCAATTTTGATGTTGATTCTGTTGTTTGAATTCCAAGTGTTCCACTGTTGTTGTTGCCACATCCAAATAACTTTTCTTTCAAAATTAAACAAAAAGAAATATGAAACCTACTTGAAAAATGTGTCTGTGTTGAATTTGATTCACTACTTTTAAGTGAATCAATGTTACCTTGTTGTGAATGGGACATTTGAATTGTTCTTTTTTTTTTGTTCAAAAAGGTATAAAATGCTCTTATTGGTCAATTGCCAAAAAAAAAAAAGAATTATTTTTTTAATATTCTTGAATTTTGGAGGGAAATTCACTTGAATAATGCAAGAGTATATTCCAATAATATCATCTAAATATCCAACCAACCAAATCATTCAGAAATTCTGAAAAACAAAATAAATGTAACACCTTTTTGTCTGTTTTTCATTCTTAAAAAAATATGACAGAACAACCAAATCAACCAAAACAACCAAATAATGTAACAGAATTTTTTGGAATGTTTCAAAACGCAACTGGAAAACCAAACTTCAAAGGAAATCCTACACAAATGCTCAAAAGAAGCCGAGGCTCAAGATATTTACTTCCATTGATTTTAGGAGGTACTTTAATTTATAAGTGCTTGAATATTATACCTGCTGGAAATATAGGAGTTGTAGACATATTTCCAGTTCAAGAAAAAGTTCTTCAACTAGGTATTCATGTTGTGAATCCGTTCGCAAAAGTTGCCAAAATTTCACTTCAAACAAGAAAATTATCATCAACTATCCAAGTTCCATCTCAAGAAGGAGTGGTAATTGAGTTGGAAAGTTCTCTTTTGTATAAATTAGATACTTCAAAAGTTGTTGAAATGTACAAAACTGTTGGTTTAAATTATGAAAAAGTTGTATTAATTCCGCTTTATACTTCAACTGGAGACAAAAGATGTGAAAAACGAACTTCAAGATTTAATAGGACATAGAGGTGTTATTGTTGAAGATGTTCCTTTGAAAAATATAAAATTACCAGAGAAATTAACCAAAGAAATTGAATTTAAATTATCAGCTGAACAAGAAAGTCAAAAAATGAAATTTATACTTGAAAAAGAAAAATTGGAAGCTGAAAGAAAAAGAATAGAGGCACAAGGAATTTCAGACTTTCAAAAAATTGTTTCAGAAGGAATTTCTGAACAATTGTTGGTTTGGAAAGGAATTGAAGCAACAGAAAAATTAGCTGAATCAACAAACTCAAAAGTTATTGTAGTAGGTGGAGGTAAAAATGGATTACCTTTAATTTTAAATTCTAAAAAATAAAACCCCTTTGATTTTTTCAATCAAACTATTTTTCATTGGTGAAAAAAATCTCCGTTGGGTTAGAAAGGAAGTATCTTTTTCCTTTGTCCAATCATTTTACAAAAAAATGAGAATCATCGTCATAGCTGTGTTACTCACTTTCTTTTTCAGTGAAATCCTTGCTGTACCAGTTAGAGTTGCTCGCGTAGATGTTGCTGCTTATCAGAAAGAGGTATACCCATTCGTAAGTGCAACTTTCGTATTCATTCTTTCAAGGAAATGGTTAAAGACCTTAATTTTGGACAACACTTGAAATACAATCACGATTATTGTAACTCTGGTGAATCAGATTTCCATCGTATTTCTGTTGTTGGAGACATCACCAAAAAAGTTACAAAACAAATTACTGAAAAACTACCAAATGGAATGATGAGAATAACAATGAAAGAAGTTGAAGAACATGTTCCATGTCTCAGATGTAGAATTATTTCACAAGATGATAATTGTATTTATGGACGTAGAGTCAGACACATCAATTTTGTTTTTTCTGATGAAATTCCAGTTGCTCAATTTGATCAACTCAAAGAAAGAATATTGTTTGAAATACACAAAAAAACTAACTTTTTCTAATAGAAAATACCACAAGACAATTGTCCGTTTTCCTTGTCAAAATGCTTTGGCCATTCTGAAGAAATTTGGACATATACATTTGTATAACCTTGTTAAATCAAGAGCACTTAAATATGCTTCACCAAATCGTTCAATTCCACCTGAACTTGCTTCTTATGCTTTAGCCAACAAACCTTACAAAAAAGAAAAATATGTGACTCCATTTTTCAGATACAACCACAAAAAAGTGAAAGATCATCATTATACCATTTACAATGTCAAAAGAAGATTAAACAGAATCGGATACTCATCAGAAGGAATTGCTGCATATATATTGTCAAAACCACAACCAAACTCAGTTCCATTTTACAGATATTATTCTTCAAAAGATAGAGATCATTATTTCTCGACCAAAAAAGTTAAAAAAAATGGATATAAATATGAAGGAGTTGCTGGTCATGTTTACTCAAAATTTTATGGGGATACTCAAAGTGGGAAATTAGTTCCACTTTACCAATACTATAGTCAACAATTAAAAGATCATTTTTACACAACAAATAAAGAAGAAATTGCATCCACATTTGGAACCATCTCAATAAATGGAGGATACTTAGGATACAATTATATGGGAGTTGCTGCTTTTGTTTATGAACCTTGCACAGAATTAAGAGTTTCAAATTGGAATGGAAATATTTTCAGAACTTGTATCAAAGAAGGAAGAAAAAAACTTGTTTCTAAGTCAGTTTATCACAAAAGAACTAGATCATGTAGACGTCATAGATCTTGGCTGACAGTTCAAAAACAAAAAGGAGCATTCAGAGTCAACTATCTCAATAGATGCTCAAAGAAATGGTCTCATGGAAAATTCGTAAATCATGGATATTCAATTGCAAAATCTCAAGGATACAAAGTTACTGCAAGAAAATTTGATTATAGTGGAAGAAATTGTTTTGGGGAATTCCAAAAGACAACTGCTGTATTTACTAACAATAAAGTTAAAATGTCACAAAATTGCATCAGAGTTCTTGGTGCAAACTATAATGGAAAAGATGTCACTTTCATTTTTGGTGAATGGGTTAATAAGAAAGGAGGAAAAAAAATTCATTCTCACATCAACATGGTGAAGGTATTTGGAGGATCTCCAAATGGAAAACTCACTGTTTCCTATGCATATGATAAATAAATATGTTTTTCATAAAATATTTCTTGTCAAATTGAGGTTTCTAAATTTTTCTTAATTTAGCGTTGCTGAAAAGTAGTTTTCCAACAAATCATCCAAAAGAATTCTACGTACCTTTTGGAATGTTATAAAGGATTAGGGGAGATGATAGTGAGAACAGATGATATGAAATAATTTTTTGGGTTCAATTCCTAGTTCTACCTTTTTTTTGTTGTCCAATCATTCTCAATTTTCATTTCCCAATTTGAAAACAATGGTGAAGAAAAAAAAAGATGATTTAAAAAGTACCATCATAAATAATTTTACACTACCACCACTACCTTCTATTGATAACATAGATCCAAACATCTATAAAGGACCAAATGAATACTGCAAGTAAAAAAAAAAAAAAATAAAAAAGAATAGTTGGGTGATTCCAAATGCTTTATTAGTTGGAGCATATCCTAGAAGAAAGAATTTAGAAACCATATTACCGCTTGAAATCACCAAATTCATCTGTTTGATGGAAGAACATGAAATCAAACGATATGGTGATTATTTCAATTTCAATGTTTTGAAAACAGCAAAAAACCCAAAATTATACTCGTTTGAGCATGTTCCTATCAAAGGTAAAGCTTAAATCCATTCTTTTTCATGAATCAGATCACAGTGTTTTGGTAGACGAAGAAGCAATGGAATTGGTGACAAAAATTATAAATTGGTTAAATAATGGTGAAAAGATTTATTTACATTGTTTGGGTGGACATGGAAGAACTGGGACCATAGTTTCTTTGTTACTATTTAGGTTATATAAATTGGATGCTTACAATGCAATGGAATTTTGCCAAAAATTTCATGATTCAAGAGGAAAAACCAAAAATTTAAAATCACCTGAATCATCAGAGCAACGAAATCAACTCTATAGAATTGCAATTATTGAGGAATAAATAATCTAAATTTAAATTGCTAATTTTGTGTTTTCATTCTTCCAGTTTTATTGAAGAAGTGGATTACATGTTGGTCATTCAAAAGCTTTTCTTTTCAATTACTTCAAAGAATATGAAAGAAAATTTTTCCTCCTTTTTTGACCAATGGGAATTTCACTAATTTTGAAAACAATTGAACAACAAGACATCAATGAAGTCGTTCAAGATCCAAAAAAACTTGGAGAGATTTTAAAATATCCTTACGTTGACTATATTGATTATTACAAATCTGAAGAAGCCCAACAAGACAAAAAAAATCAATATGACGCTGATTCATCATGGGATCCTTTGAATTATTTATTCAAACCAGAATTTGATGGAAAACTTAAAAAAGACGTTGAATTCAAGTTATGTGTTGGTTTAAAAAAATACTACGTCCTGCAACTCTCCAAAAATAATATTGTTAAAATTACCTATGGAAAAGGTACTTTTAAGAATATTGGTATCTATGGCTCAAAAACTGAAAGTAATTACTTCAGTTCTCTCGCAGAATCACTTGAATATGTCACAAAAAAATTGAAAGAAAAGTTAAAAGAATACCAACTTGTTTTAGAATTCACACCACAATTAACAGAAGAAGACTTACAAAAAGATGAAGAAGAAGAAAATACTGATGATAAACCTGGTGAAAAAAGAAAAAGAGCAACAAAACCAAAATCTTCCAAAAAAATCAAGATTTTACAAACATTACAAGGAGCATCCATTGATTTTATGAAATTAGAGCTTGAAAAAAGAGGTTTAGAAACTAATGGTACCAAAGCAGATTTAACGATCAGATTAGCATTTGAAATTCTAGGGTTACACATAAAACCACCAACTGAAAAATTGAAAAAGTGCTTTTTTCTTGATGGAGGAAAATCAGTTGATTTTCCAATGGCTTATGGAAACCCAAGGATTTTAAGATTACCACTTGTGAAAGAATGGTTGGATACTATGAATAGTTTTTCAGAAGAAGACTTGAAAAAAAAATATGATCCAAAAAAAATGGAACAGGAAGCAATTGGACCACCAAATTTCTACAATAATGTTGATGAAACTTGGAAATACTTGTTACTACATATCAGAGGAGTTAAAAGTTTTTTGAGTGAAACAGTCAATGAAAAAAAAGGTTTGATTGTCTATTTATCATAAAAATGAAATTTCTCATTATTTTTAGAAAACTAATAGATTTTAAAATTCCATGATATTTCCATCACTCCATTTTGTCTTTGTGAAAATCCATCAGAAATGCAAAGATCCAATCCATGCAAAATCATCAAATCTCTTTCATGAAAAATCAACTTTTCACAACAAGTTTGAATTTGTTGTAATGTTAAATTACTTGCATAAGTCAAAGAAGACAATCTAAATTTCTTTCTGACAACTGTTAATAACTCTGAAATTTTGTTTGAAACTGTTATCTCTTTTTGTTGAATTGATATACATTGCATTCCTTTCATTTGAATAAGAGTCACAATTTCGAATAATGTTGCATCTAATGGAGCTACTAAAAACCCTTTTTTATGAACATGTAAATCTTTTGGTTGTCTTTCTGGATAATGATCATATAAATCACGAATAATCAAAGTCAATTTTGATTTTTCATTTTTTGATAAATTAATATGAAACATTTGACTTGTTGGTAACTCTTCTGTTGTATATATTTCTTTTAATAAACTTATGTACATTGGGTTCATCAAAATATGATCACTTTCAGGTAAAATTCCTTGAATACCTAATTTTGAAGTTGCTTTCAATTCTAAATCTAATATTGAATTTCTTAATTCTAATTTATCAACAACTTCATCTTTATTCAAATTTGAAAATAAATAATCCATCCATATGGATGGCTCTTCTTTATAATTCAAAATGACATTTCCCATTTCATCAATTCTTGAATTTCCTTTTCCTATGACCAATCTAAGACTTTCTAATTTCTTCCTTAGTTGTATTAAGAATGGTTCCATTTTAAATTTTCCTGAATAAATTGCCTCAAAATCTGATCTTTCTTCAATCTTGAAAATTATTAGTTTGGAAAAAATGAGTTACATTTTCACAATATTTTGAGATTTCATCTTTAAATTTCTTTAATAATTCAAATTGAAATGGAAAATCGAATGATTTGTCTAAATCAATTGAACGAGTTGATAAAATTTCGTTCAATTGATTTTTATGAATATTCACAATTGGATCAAGTCTTTCTTTTGGTTTTATGTTTTTGTTTCTTAAAATGAAATCAATTATACTTCCTTGAGATGCATTTTCAACTGTTGATCCCAAAAATTCGGAATCGTCTTCTTCTAAGTTGAATTGTTCCTGTTCTTCTTCTGTTAACAAACCAACCGATTTAAATAATTTTTTTAAGTTATAATTCAAAGACATTTGTTTCTCCATGATACCTAAAAGTTAATGAAACCACAAAAAACCTGAATTTGGTTTTGGACCCGTTAAATTTAGCTGTATTAAATTTTCAATTTCATTCTTCAAATAAAATTGAAATAAATAAGTTTTTGAAGTTAATTGAAAATTGTTTTCAGTTTTATAATCATCCATGAAACTTTGAAGTAAACTCAAAGAATTTTGATTTATTTTTTGTTGTTTTGGCAAATCTGAAAAATAATCTGGATGTGTATTCTTGTATAATTGATTTAATTTCTTCTTTATAGAGAAATGTTCATTTTTGTTGAAGAGAAATAAACATCTCTTCATTTTTTTATTATCCAATCAATTTTCTTCATTATCATCAACCAATAAAAATGAAAAGTGATTCAAAGTCGTTACAAAGAGAACAAATCTTTGAAACACTTTCAAAAATAATAAAAAATGTTTTGGAGAACAAAAAAATATTCCTGATTTTGTACTACACAAATTTACTCGAAAAAAAAATTAGTTGCAAAGAAAAAAGAAAAAAACAATTGAACGAATTTTTCAGAAAAGAAATCATAAAAAAAAAAGAATATAACCTTGTCGAAGAAGATGAAGAAGAAATTTATTTAACTAAAAATTGTCATTTTGAAGCTTCAATTAGTCATCAAAAGAGTTTATCTTTTCAACAACAACAAGATGAAATTATTGTTGAATTATCAACTGGAATTCAAAGTTATGCAAAAGTTCGAAAAAATGGAGTTAGAAAAAAAAGTACAAAAGCAGAAAGAGAAGAAAAAAAACTTCAAGGAATTTTAAAAAGGGTTTCAACTTTGGAAGATGAAGAATCAGAAGATGAAGAAGAAGATGATGAAGATGAAGAAGATTATGAAGATGAAGAAGATGAAGAAATTGAACATGATGAAGAAGAGGAGGAAGAAGAATCTGAATTTTCTCATGGTGATGAAAAAGAACAAGAACCAGAAGAACAACCTGTCAAAAGAAGAAGAGGAAGACCAAAAAAAATAAAAGAAGAAAAACCAACAAGAAAGATTATTAGAAAAAAAAATACACCTACGACAAACACAAAGGATTTAGAATCAAAGTTAAAAACATATTTTTATATTCAAGAAAATTGTGTTGAATGGAAAGAAGAAAGAATAGGAGCAAAAAAAAAAATATTAGGAAATTTTTTAGGTAAAACAAAAATGAAAATGGAAAGTTCAAGTACACCTACAACTCCTACAACACCTTCAATTCTTCAAAAATTGACAGCAACTGCTCCTGTGAAAGAGCAAGCTCCTATGTCACATACAATGGTGAAGGAACAACCACCTCCACCTCCACCACCACCACCACAACAGGGACATCAACAACAACAATATATTCCACAACAAACTCAAAATACATCAGCACCAACAAGTTATAAAATTCCAAAAAAAAAATCAACACCAACAACACCTGTTGATAAATTGAGCAGTCCAACATCAAGTTCATCATCAATAACAAAATCAGTTTCAACACCTATACCACCTGATATTTCAACTCGATACCCAAAAGAAGTTTTAATTCAATGGTGTAAACATCACATGTATCCACTTCCATTGTTTAAAGAAATTAAAAGATCACATGAAGGAATTGTTGTAGGTGTTATTCTACCACATTTGAATAACCTTTTATTTTCTGATCCAATTTTCTCATCTAATTTAGAAATTTCAGAAAATAGAGCATGCATGAAAGCAATTGAATATATGTGGAGCATGACATCACAACAACAACAACCTCCACCATCACAAGATTTTGTAAATAATTCATTGAATGATAGAAGATATGATAATTCAGAACAACAATGGAGACAACAAAATAGAATGAGACAAGGTTATGATCAACAACAAAAATATTACAATCAACAACAACAAAATAATAGATACTATGATGATAAGAATTATAGATATTAAAATTTCTTATTTGTTTGATTTCAAATAATTCAATGCATCTTTTCCTGTTTGTAACATGTATGGTGTATTGGCTCCTGTTGATAACCATTTGAGATAGCTTTCAATACCTTTTTGATTAAGAACATCTTTCCATTTTTGACCTTTGAATTTTCCAAAATATACATTTCCTTCAATGTTAAATCCACTATTTGATGAATTTGGAACTTGTTTTTTATTTTCTGATTCATAAGTTGGTGTTGAAGGATTCATGAATTCAAGGGATTCAAACATATTAACATCATCATCACTTTGTTGAATTTTAGCTTTAGCCTCATCCATTGAATTTGTTGGTGGAGTTTCGAGTTCTTCTTGTTGGACAACATTTTCTTGAAATGATGCAGTAGATTCTTCTTGAAAATCAGATGTTTCTTGAGCAATATTTTGATTAAGATCACTTGAATCAACAACAGATTCTTGTAAATATTCATTTGGTAATTCATCTTCAAAAACAGGTTGGATTACTCTTGCTTTTTCAAAACCAACTTCTTTCCATGGATATTCAAATGCAGGTCTATCTTTTCTTCTTGTTAAAAGCTTCTTTTTTTTATTCACTTGATGTTCACACCAAACTTTGACTGTATGCTTTTCCAACCATTGGATAATATAATTTGGATCCCATAATTCAGAAGCAATACCTAAATCTTTACAGCATCTCATAAGAGCATTACTTTTAGCACCTTCTAAAGCAGTTGCTACAGATCGATGTGAAAATTGTGTTTCATTAAAAACTTGTTCTCCAAAGCTTTGTGAAACAAATTGACCTAAACAGAATAAAGCAAACTCTTGACTTAAAAATTGATCTTCTAGGACATGTGGACCACGTTGCATTAAACCCCAACCACCAGGTTGAAATGCATTATTAAGAATTCTTCTGTATTTTATCTCTGGTAAGTAAATTATACCTTTTGGAAGATATTTTAACTTTTTGTTTTTCTTTTACCATCAGGTTTGACTTCTACATCAGTCTCGTCTATTTTTTTTTTAATTTTTTTTTTTTTACTTAATGGTGCGAGTAGAATGTCTGTTGATTCTTTTGGAAAACTTCCTTTTGAAATGTTCCAGAAGAATTTTTTTTCATTTTCGATTTTAAATTCGTTTTTTGCATCTATTTTTTGAAGTTTCTCTGATACTTCCTGGTTATAAAATTTTTTACAAGTTTGAAGAAGTTTTCTTTGGTTTCTTAAAAATTTGAACATGTTGAATTTTTATTGGATAAAAAACTGAACATCACAAAATTGTTTCCAAAGCAGGATATACAATAAAATATAAAGAGTTGGATGAATTGATTTTTTTCTACTTATTATTGGGTGGTACTTTAGTCATTCAATATTATTGGTTGAATCAAAAAATGAAGTTGGTTTTGTTTCTTGTTGCTTTGATAACTTTGTTCTCTTTCAGCTCAACATCTGTTATTAGGTGTATTTCAAATGAAGTTGTAGCTCTTGAACAATACAGTCTTGAATACATCGAACAGTTGTCTCCAAATGAACAAATTGTTGAAGAAGTTGTTGGACAAGAAGAACAAAATGAATGTTTTACAGGAAAAAATATCTGTGAATTTAACTGTAAAACAATTCCTGGATGTAAAACAGATAAAATCTTTCATCCAGTACTCACTGGATATTTCAAAACATCAGCTGAAAAAAAGGCTTATGATGAAGTTTGCGAACACAGAGGAAGAAATGATATTGAAGGATTAACATATATCGATAGAGATACACCTTTTTCAAGAAAATTCCGTAAATTGCTCACCAAAAATTTTCCAGAAGCAGAAGTGACAGAAGCAATGTCAAAAATCAACTCAGATTGGTATTTTACACAAGCATTTCTTATTAAGAATCAAAAGCTCATTGAACCTTATGGTGAACTTCTTTTAGTTCTTGCTGATCTTAAATACATTTATCAAGGAATTCAAAGTGTTTGTTTAAGTCACAAAGATTGGGAAGCGTCTTTTGGAGAATTAATGATGAAACTTGAAGAACAACCATTATATGCTGGTATTGGAAGAGTTATTACAAAATACAAAACTATTTCACAAAGAAATCCAAAAGCATTGAAAGCAACACTTTTTTCAAAATTTGAACAATTAAAAAGTGATCTTTTGAACGTTTTGAAATCATTAGTAACATCTAAAAAATTTCATTATTGTCCATGCATCGACCTTGTTATGTAATTCAAAAAAATATATTTTTAACACTCTTTTTATTAGTTATGATAAAATTCAAAAGTCAAATACTGCTGGCTCTAAAATACTTCAAGATATGGTTAAAAAAGAATGTGGATGTGATTTTAAAATTCCTTCAAAAAAAGAAGAAGAACCTTTAGGTTATATTGAAAAAATGCTTTCATCTTCAAATCCAAATTCAGGATCAAGATATATCATTGAACAGAGTGATGAACTCACAGGTGCTGTTAGAAATCCAGAAGATCTTGAAAAAGGAAAAGGAAAAAAAGGAAAGAAATCAAAAGAAGCTAAATCAAGAAAAGGTGTTTCAAAAGGAACTGATTTTGCAAAAGATCATTATAAAAACAAAAAAAAAGGTAAAGGACGAAGAAAAGGATAACAAAATCTTCATGAAATTCAAATTTGTTGAATATTGTTTTTTTATATTTCTATTTCAATTTATATTCTTGCTTTGAGTTTTCATTTAAATTTCGATCAACTCCAATTCATTTTTTTTCAACCAATCAAAAACTTTTTTAGGTTCAGCAAATTATGAAGTCAAATTTTAAAAAGAAAATTTTAGCACCTTTGAACCCACTTGAAAAAGATACAAACAAAAGATTGGTCATTATTTTAGATGATTGTCCTTTGGAAGCAGCAAAAATCAGGAATGAGTATGTTTTATTGAATTCTGATGATCATTACAAATTTCTTTTAAATAACAAACAAAAACCAGAAGAATATCGTCCTGATATTGTTCATCAATGTTTATTGACTTTATTAGATTCACCTATTAATAAATCTGGACACTTAGAACTTTATTTGAGAACAAAAAAGAACGTTTTAATTCAAATGAACCCACAAGTTAGATTACCAAGAACATATCAAAGATTTGCTGGTTTAATGATTCAACTTTTACAAAAATTAAAAATTCGTGCTTCAGATGGAAACGCAGTTTTAATGAAAGTTATAAAAAACCCAATCACGAATTATTTGCCTGT
Source organism: Neovahlkampfia damariscottae (assembly GCA_016618085.1). Classification (NCBI taxonomy): domain Eukaryota; phylum Heterolobosea; class Selenaionea; order Neovahlkampfiida; family Neovahlkampfiidae; genus Neovahlkampfia; species Neovahlkampfia damariscottae. The sequence continues at coordinate 61,279 of JABLTG010000064.1, forward strand.
TCGTCTTAATTTTAGTTTTTAATTATTCTCAGTCCAATTGTAGAATTATAGGTTGCAGTCATAAAGCTGAAAAAACTGTCCAATTATCAAAATATATTCCAGAAAATGCTCCAGATGGAAAACCAATTGTTTTTGTCGTTGGTGGGTTCGCTCATGGTCAAATTCAAGCAGATTACACAGATGAATTTATTTGCATTTCAAATTATCCATTATCAGCTTCTGTTGTTTTATCAAAAATTTGTCATGCTTGCGAAGATTTTTGGAATATTGTTTAAGCGAAAAAAAATAAATTTTTATTCAAATTGTTTGAGTAATAAAGAACATCTATGAAGAAAATATTAATCCAGTAAAAAATCGAACGAATAAATAAGAATCATACCAATCACATTTGAAATGATTGTATTGGATAAATTCAGATAACTATAAGCTGATGGTATTAATTCTTGAAGACAAATGAAAACCATAACACCTGATACTCCGGATAGCATACAATAAACGAAATATTCACTGATAATATGATAGAAAAAGAACCCAAAAGCGAATGCTCCTAACGGTTCGCACATTCCACTCAAAAATGTCCATTTTAACGCTTCATATTTACTCTTTGAACCAGCATATATTGTGCTAGCAACAACCTAAACGATTAAAAAAAAAAAAGAAAATTTACAATTCCTGTTTTTTTTGATTAATTATTGGAATTATTACCTTCTGGAATATTATGCAATCCAATCGCAATTGCAATAGTCAACCCTAAAGACCATCCTTTTAAAGTCGAAAAATAAACAGCCATTCCTAAAATTGGTTAATATTTTCAAATAATTCCAAAACCTTCTGGAAAATTATGCAAAGAAATTCCAGTAAAAACAACTAATCCAGTCATCAATAATTTCGTCTTTTTGCGTGAATAAAAAAAAAAAAATTTACATCAACTTTTTCTGCTTTACTTATTTCTTCAGGTTTTGGTTCAGGTATCAATTTTATAATGGCATAAAATAACAAACATCCTAACAGGAACTATTTCAGATTAAAAAATTTGAAAATTCAAACACAAAGAAGTGATACTGGTATTCCTATTTTCTCAACAGATTCTGGAAGTAAATCAAAAGTTGATACAAAGAGCATGACACCAGAGGAAATACCTTTTCTTTTACTTAAAAAAATAATTTCAAACCTAACATCCAACCAACGGTATTTTCAGAAGGTTTATCAAATAAAATAACAATTAATCCACCTAAAGTAGTTGATAGTCCAGAGACCAATGATAAAATCATCGCAGTTGTATTTGGTGACGTCATTGTTTGAATAAATTCACCAATCAAAATCAACAATGTTTCTTGGTCTTGATCTGGGTACACAATCACTAAAAGCGATTTTAATCTCACAGGATTTATCTGTGGTGGATGAATTCACAGTAAACTTCCAGGAAGAATTACGTAAATATTTCACTCTTGTTGATGGAGTAAGAATTCAAGATTTAGAAGCTATGGTTCCAACTTTAAGTAATTAGTTAAAAAAAATTAAAATTGATAATAGTGTGGGTGGAGGCATTAGATTTGTTATTTCAAAAAATGAAAAACAAAAAAATTGAATTTGACCATATTAAATGCATTAGTGGAAGTGGTAAAAAGAAAATTTTTATTTAAAATTCTTCAGCTCAACAGCACGGAAGTGGTAACAAAATCAAATGGATGTTAATGTTAATTTTTTAAGTCTATTGGAAAATTGGATCAAAAAAATTGTTAAAAAATTTGAATCCTGAAAAATTCTTATATGAAGAATTGAAAGATAGTTTTATTGTTGAAAGTCCAATTTGGATGGATTCTTCAACTCAAGAAATTTGTGATGAATTGGAAAAAAATATTGGTGGAGTTCAAGAATTATCTGAAATTACTGGATCTAGAGCATACTGTCGTTTCACACTACCACAAATAACAAAACAATTTCGATTGAAAAATTTAGAAAATTGTGAACGAATTTCACTCATTAGTTCATTTTTAGGATCTTTATTTTTAGGTGAATATATGCCTATTGATTTTAGTGATGCATCAGGAATGAATTTGTTTGATATCAAATCTTTAGATTGGTCATCAAAATGCTTTGAAGCATTACAATTACCAGAAGATGATATCAGAAAAAAATTAGGAACTCCAATTCAAAGCTCACATGAATGTGGTAACATCAGTGACTATTTTATCAAGAAATATGGATTTCATTCAAATTGTTTGATTACTGCATTTTCTGGTGATAATCCAAATAGTGCTTGTTTTACCTTAAGAAAACCTGATGATATTTCAGTTTCATTAGGTACCTCAAATACTATTTTTGGGTATTCAAAAGATTATAAACCAAATGGAAAGGAGGGACATGTGTTCATTTCACCATTTCATGAAGTGTAAGTTACATTTTTCTTTCATTCTTTTTTAGGAAATCTGATCGATATTTAATAATGTCAGTATTCAAAAATGGAGGAATTGTCAAGAATGAAATTAAAGAAAACTTCAATATCAAGGACTGGAATCAATTTGATGAGGTGTTAATAAAAACCAAACCTGGAAATGATGGAAATATTGGATTCTACTACAAATTCCCTGAAATCACTCCAACAACTTCAAAAAGTGGTTATTTCAGATTTGACAAAGATAATGAATTACAAGACAAATTTGATCAAGAAAAGGAAATTCGTGCGGTTATTGAATCTCAATTCATGTCTTTGAAAATTCATGGATCAAAATTAGGATTGAAAAATCCAAAGAGAATCATCACGACTGGAGGTGCTTCAAAAAGTAAAATTTGCTCTCAAATCTTATCTGATATATTTGATTGTCCTGTTTATTCAAATACAAATACAAATTCTGCTCCATTTGGGGCTGCGTTACGTGCTTTACATTCATTCAATGTTTTTGTTGATAAGACCATTATGCCAGTCGGAAAAACGAATTTCAAAACAATTATTTCAGAATTAGAAGATTTTGAATTGAAAGCAACTCCAAATGAAGATGCATTCAAAATTTATCAAAAAATGGAAGAAAATTTTATCAAATTAGAAGAAAAAATAATCAACCAGTTAAAATAGAAATTACATGTTTATTTTTAAAAATGAGTCTTTTGATTTTCTCATATATTTCTCAATAAAAAGTTGTAAATCTTCCAGAATCATTTGACACAATGTCCTTTTAAAAAAATCAAAAATCTTTCGAAGTGGTTTTAAAACATTTTTTTTGTTTTTTTGTTGATGAATGATATAATAATCATACAATAAAAACATATTTTCAAGTGTTATAAGTGCATTAATAAAATAAAGTTTTTCATCTTCTTCTTCTTTTTTGACAGGCGCACTGGAAAATGCACCAAAAAAACTTTTACTCAAATTACCAAAAAAATCAGATTGCTTAAAGTTATGAAAAACTATTTTTTTTGGATTACTTGAACAGTTGACTTTTTTAAAAATTCATATTCACTTTCACACATTCTTGAAAATTTTTCCAAACCAAAAATAAATAAATTTTCATTTGCAACATCAACCTTTTGTAAAGTTTTGATTAAATTTGTAATGTTTTCACAAAACTAAAATGATTTATATTTTAGAAAAATCATTTTTAATTACTTTTGATTTCAAAGAATTAACTGGTACTTTGAGGTCTGTTTGAAAACAAACTTCTTTTGGTATATACACATCTTGACATAAATAACCTCCTTTCTTGAATATATTAACTAAATTCGTTATCAAAAAATGAATCCTTGAAACTTCGTCTTTTGGTAATTTGAAATCATCCTTTGGAAACTTTTTAAATCTCTTTTAAAATATTGGAAAAACGAACTTTTGGAATACTCATCTTTTGAAATTTCACATGTGGTTCTTCTTTTTCACTATTCATTTTTTTTAACTTTTTTTTTTCTTACTTCACCATCCAGGCTTCAAATGTTTTTGAAAAATTCTTTGTGAAAAATCATTAGAATTCGATGTTTTTTGTTACATTTTGTGGTGATTTTGAAACTGGAACACCTAATTGAGAAGATAATTTCCTCATGGGTGAGTTGATTATTTCAACCGGTTTTGTTTTCTGTTTCTCCAATTCCATCAATTTTTATCCAATAAAAACAATCCCAGTTCAAGTATTAAAAAAAAAATAAAATAAATTGTTTAAAAAAAAAATATGATGTCAAGCTTTTTTTGCTGTTGAGAATTTGACCAATAAAATTACCAATTCACTTCTGTGAAGTGTTTTGCACTACATATGAGCGCATTTAAAGAACTGATGGTTAAAGTAATAGGTATTTTAGCTTTAGTATTAGTTATTGTTTTTTCATTCATCTCAGTTGGATTGATGGTTGTCCATGCATCCTTGTGTAGTAATCAAAGATGCCAACAATGTCCAACTGGATATTCACTGCCACCAAGCTGTACATATTTTGAATGTTTTGGGATCAATAGTACAAATACAGGTACTGTTTGTAACGGAAATGGAAAATGTCTGCGGCCAAATTTTTGTGAATGCTTCACAAATTACTCAGGAACTAATTGTAGTTTAAAAATTTAATTTAATTTTCAATAAAAAATAATTTTTCAACGGAAAAAAAAAATCGGTTGGTTATTTTGAAGGATTCGAAACTTTGTTTTGGAAAGATTTGATGAAAATTGGACCAAAGAAAATTTAAAAAAGGGTTTAAGGATATAACAAAGAATTTTTCGCCTTGAACGAAAAATAAAACATTTAAGACCACAAAAAAAATTATTTAAACCAATAATTTCATTTTCGGTTGAGTTTTATTTTCTTGAACATGGGAGAAGATGAAGGCTCAAATATGAATAAACAAGTTGATTTATTAATTGAGGAAATTAAAGAATTACAAAAAGAACATCAATTTGAAGAAGCAATCCTTAAAACAAACGACCTTTATCCAGAAGTAAATAACAAAGACAGTCTTTATGAAGCTAAACTCTTAAGATTAATGACAGACCAAAGTAAGTACAATGGAGAAGAAGAAGAAGCAATTACAAATATCAAAAAATCCATCCATTTATTACAAGATCTCAATGAAAAAGAAGAGTTGATTGCATCAATAAATCAAAAAGGAAAGTTGTTATTTGAATGTCTTAAACTTGAAGAATCAATTGAAACTTATGAATATCTTCTTGAATTGATCAAGGAAATCAACGAAAAAGATGAAAGAATCAAAAAAATTGAATTGGAAATTGAAAACGTTCAAGAATTGCAATATATGAATTTTGAAGCATTTCTTAATGTAATTTTAGATTTAGAAAAAAAAGAAATGACTAAAGATTTGGAAAAAGAATTTGAAGATCAATACGACTGTGGTCCACTTGAATTTCTTGTTAGATTGTACAGTAAAATTGCAACTGAATTATTGTCAAGAGATGATCCATTAGCAGTTGTAGGGTTAATGAAAAAAGGAATTGAATTAACAAAGGAATTACACTTCCAACAAGTCAATCTAATCTTTAAGAATAATTTAGGATTGGCTTATGCAAAACTTGGAAATTTTAACAAGGCAATGTTTGTTATGGAAAAAACTTTAAATGAATGTCAAAAGTTAGGAACTATCATTGGTGAGGCGATGGTTTTAAGAAATATGGCAAAAATTAAATTTGAAGTACAGAAAAATGCTCAAAAAGATGAAACAATGTTGAAAGAAATTCTTGTGGATTTACAAAATTCCATTACTGTTTCTGAAAAAATAAGTGATGATCTTGGAATTGAAACTGCAAAAGAACTTGTAAATTCTGTTACAGTTGCTTTGAAAGCATTATAAACATATTTGAATAATTTAACTTTTATTTTTACTTGCAAATTTATTTCTGTATGTTTGAGAGAGTGGTGAGAATATCATCTCCTGTGATGGAAATATAAGAAATCATTGCTCCTGAAACAGCGCCTCCAAATCCCATGCATGTCACATCTTGGCCTGTTAAGTAAAGATTTTTAATTGAAGTTTCTGGTTTAAATATTTCATTTGAAGATGAAAACTTCAATCCATAAGAAGATCCTTTATAACTTGCCAAGTAATGCTCATTCGTCAATGGTGTCGCAACATTCAAGTATTCAATTGAATTTTCAATATTAGGAAATTGCTTCAATAAGGCCGATAATAGTTTTTCTTGGACTTTGTCTTTGAAATCTTTGTAATCGTTTGATCTGTTTTTCACTTTTTCTTCATTCCATTCTTTTACCCAATCATAATTTGCTTCAGCAATCACAACACAAGTTGATTTATTTGGATATCTTTCATTGTGCAGTGGATCTTTTGATGAAGGAAATGAAATGAAGTATCCACATTTATCCCATTCAATATCATTACTTTCTCGAAATTTAATCATGTTTTTGATATCATGAGAAGGATGAATCCAGTAATTCGCTTTTGGGAGATTCAAATCTTTTGCTGATTTTTTCAAACCGACAAAAAGGTAAAAATGACTAACCCCTTCTTTTACTGTTTCCAAAGTTGATTTGAACTGTTTGTTATTTTTTACTAATTTTCCAAAAGTGTTAAATACTCCAGCATTGCTAACAACAATTTTAGAAAGAATTTCTTCTCCTTTTGATGTTTTTACACCATAAGCTTTGTTATCTTTAATAAGAATTGAGTCAACTTTAACTTTAACCAGCACTTTTCCACCAGTTGCTTCAATTGTAGGGATAATAGATTCAGAAATTTGTTTTGGTCCCCCTACAGGATAATATCCACCACTTTTACCATAATGAACAGCAACAAGTGATTGAATGATAAATGATCCTTTGTCAGATGGCAAAGATCCATGATCTCCAGATAAATAGCATAATGTGAACATCAGTTCTTTGGACATTCCTAATTCTCCACACATTACCTCTTCACATGTTTTATCTCTGTATCCACTGTAATATCCAGCAAACAAGTAAACAATGTAAGATAACCAATTTGGTAAAATTTTGGTTGCAAAGAAAATTCCACATCCATCAGAGACCTTCTTGGTCAATTGAAAATATTTTCGAATTTTTTCTTCTTCTTTTGGAAATATTTCAACTAAATTTTTGATTGTTTCTTCTAATTGTTGCTTCCATTCCATTTTCACGCCTTCAATGATTGAAACATCGTAAGATTCACCCATTGATTCCCATTTCAATTCATAATCAGTGATATGGTCTAAAATACCTCTTAAGGGATTGACTTTATTTTCTTTAAGTTTCATATCTCCAACATAATGAATTCCAGTGTCAAATTCGAATCCTTCATCTTCAAAGCAATGACAACAACCACCAGCTTCAAAAATAAAAGAAAAAAAAGTTGTTACCAACATCATGTTGTTCAAGAACAAGAACTCTTCTACCTTGTTTTGAAAGTAATCCTGCAAGAGATAAACCTCCAATTCCAGAACCAATTATAATTGCATCCAGATCATCTGGAACAACTCCACTTTTTGTTGAATATATTTGCTTGGAATATTCATAGTTTGATTTTACTTTTCTATCAAACGATTTTGGTTTGAACCAGTTTTTGAATTTAAACTGGAATAGTGTCCATATAATATACAAAATAATAAAAAGAACAAAGAGCACTGTGACGTGTAAAAACATGTGAATTGTTTAGCTGGATAATATTCACTCCTTAAACAGTATATCCGGAAAAAAAAAGTCCATTTCTTCCGTTCGAACGAATAAATCTCCGATTGGATGTTTATTCTCCGTTTGTTTTTTTTATTTTGAGAATGGTGAACTGACCCACTGTTAGTAATTTATTGTCCTTGATTATTTTTGTTTGGTTGATTTCAATTCATTATTAATATAAAAAAAAAAAAGTAAAAAAGTGGAAGTAATTTCTCTTCACAGTCTCAAGACCAAAAGATTTTTTTATTCTCCATCAATTAAGTCACAAAGGAATTATTTTTAAATTTGTGCTAAAAATATCTCTTATTGGACAGTTCAAATATCCAATCATCGGTCTCCAAATTTTTCAAACAAAATGTCTCAACCAAAACAACAACAAAAATATAAGAAAGGAAATAAAGGTGAATCTATGTTAACTGAAGAAAGTAGATCAGTTGATACCAGAAAATCCAATATTTTAGCAGCCAAAGGTAAAGAAAAATAAAAAATTAAAAAATTAAAATTATAGCTGTTGCTGATGCTGTCCAAACAAGTTTAGGACCAAGAGGTATGGATAAAATGATCGTTCATCCAAATAATGAAATTTTAATCACTAATGATGGAGCTACAATTTTGAAGCAATTTGAAGTAACTCATCCTTGTGGAAAAATGGTATTTTAAAAAAAAAAAAAAAATTAAAAATTTAAGTTGGTAGAAGTATCAAAAGCACAAGATATTGAAGCAGGTGATGGAACAACTTCAGTTGTTATTCTCACTGGAGCTTTATTAGATGGAAGTCTTAAATTACTTTCAAAAGGTATTCATCCAACAATCATTTCAGATTCATTCGGATATTGTTCAGATGAAGCTGTAAAAGTTTTAGAAAATATGTCAACAAAAGTTGATTTAAAAGACAGAGATTCATTAGTCCAATCAGCTAAAACTTCATTAGGTTCAAAAGTAAGTTTTTTTTTTTTTAAAGGAAAAAGGTTGTTTCACAATATTCAGATATACTTGCTCCATTGGCTGTAGATGCTGTTTTAAAAGTAATAAACCCAGAAACTGATGTAAACGTTGATTTAAAAAATATTAGAACAGTTACCAAACTTGGAGGTACTTTAGATGATACTGAATTAGTTGATGGTTTTGTTTTCAATCAATGTGCAACAACATTAAAACAAGGTCCTTCAAAAATGAAAAAAGCCAAGATTGCTTTAATTCAATTTTGTATTTCACCTCCTAAAACAGATATGGACAGTTCAGTTGTTGTTAGTGATTCAGCTCAGATAGATCGTCTTTTAAAAGAAGAATCAAAATATCTTTTAGATTTATGCAAAAAAATTAAAAAATCAGGATGTAATGTTCTTTTGATTCAAAAATCAATTTTACGTGATGCAACAACAGATATGTCACTTCACTTTTTAGCTAAAATGGGTATCATGGTTATTGAAGATATTGAAAGATCAGAAGTTGGATTCATAAGTACAACACTTGGACTTAAACCAATTGCTCATATTGATTTATTAAAACCTGAAAAATTTGCTCATGCTGATTTAGTTGAAGAAATTGCTGTTGGTGAAGAAATGTGTGTTAAAGTTTCAGGAATTCAAAATCCAGGTAAAACTGTTACAATTCTTGTTAGAGGTTCAAATTCATATCTTCTTGATGAAACAGATCGTTCAATTCATGATGCACTTTGTGTTGTTCGTTCATTAGTTAAAAAAAGATTCATGATTGCAGGAGGTAGTGCTCCTGAAATGGAAGTTTCATGTCAATTATTAAAAAAATCACGTGAACTTGAAGGAAATTTATCTGTTTGTTGTCGACAATTTGCAGAATCACTTGAAGTAGTTCCAACTATTTTAGCTGAAAATGCTGGTTTTAAACCAATTCAAATGGTTACTGAATTAAGAGCTGCACATGCAAAAGGTGAAAAAAATTTTGGAGTCAATATAAAAAAAGGAATCGTTTCAGACATGGTTAAAGAAAATGTTGTACAACCATTATTAGTATCAACAAGTGCATTAACATTAGCAACAGAAACAGTTAGACAAATTCTTAAAATTGATGATATCGTTGATACAAGATAAAATAAAAATAATTTTTTCTCAATTACAATCTTTTATTCAAAATAATGAAGTAAAGGTATTCCAAATCATTGAAATCATATGTTCTCCAAAAGGTAAATATGTTAATATATACCATCCAAAAGAAATCATTTGAATGATTATTAAAAAAAATACAATTCCAAGTGATTTCATCATTAACGAAAAATATAAAGTTAATATTAAACTACCTACAAATAAAATGGATGGTATGATTCTATTCAAAGTTACCATTGACTGTATTTGTCTAAATGGACCAACAATAAACATTGAACTTAAAAATAAACTTGAAACTCCTAATGTATAAAACAAAGCAAATAATCTTGGTGTCACCAGGATAAATGATAAACAAACAAAAGCTAAAATGAAATTTAAAATTCCAAATGCAAAAGTTATTCCAAAACCGTACATTCTTTGTTTTGATGATAATGTGATATATCCTTCATATTTCAATTGTAATTTTTGAAACCATGTTTTTTCTCTTTCATCTTCTTCATTGGTTATTTTTTTTTTTAAAGTTGTAATTTGATCTGTAAAATTTGAAAACCAAGAAGTATCATCTTTTCTTACAACTTCAATTTCTTCAGTTTTAGTTTGAAACCAAGCATTGGATGGTTCTTCTAAATCTTTATTTATTACAATATCTTCCAGTTTTTGACCTGTTGTAGGTTTTGCTGGGTTGTTTCCAATTAAATTTTGAAAAAAATTCATTTTTCAATTTGTTTGGTGATAACTTCAAGTGAACACCAAAAAAAACTTCAAGGATGAAATTATCCAATCAAATCATTTTTTTTAAAATATTTATTCTTAATCTTCACTCCATTTAATATTATATCTTGCAGCCAAGTAATCACTTTCAACAGGACCTCTTGATCCAAATGGATATGTTTCAGGTATGATTGAATTTTCTTCAAGATTTTGTAAAATTGGAGTGAACAACTTCCAAGAAACTCTTAATTCTTCTTCATTGACAAAATTAGATTTCTTTCCTCGAATTACATCACCAACTAATCTTTCATAAGCATCAGGAATTCTTTGAGTTGATTTTGATTTATAGGTAAAATCGAGTTTACTTGTTTTAGTAATTTCTTTTAAACCAGGTTGTTTGTTCATAATACTAAAGTAAATAGCTTCATCAGGTTGAACTCTAATTACAAGTTCATTGGTTGTTGTAAATCCTGTATATAAATTTGCAGGTACATCATGAAATTGAATTCTAATTTCAGCTTTTGATTCATCCAATCCTTTTCCACATTTTAAGAGAAATGGAACACCATCCCAACGACGATTTTTAATATGTATAACAGCAGCAGCAAACGTTGGAGTCAATGAATTATCATCAACTGATGGATCTTCTCTATATCCAGGATATTCTTTTCCTTCGTATTTACGTGATTTATATTGACCAACCACAATGTCTTTATCTGAAATTGGAGCAACTGAACGGATTACTTTGATTTTTTCACTAATGATATCTTCAGATGCTAAACTAACCTTTCAATTGAAGTTTAAATTTTTGTTTTTTTTTTTGTTACTGGTTGTTCCATAGCTACCAAAGCTAAAATTTGAAGTAAATGATTTTGCATGACATCTCTAATGATACCATATTTATCGAAATAGCCACCTCTTCCTTCAACCCCTAATTGTTCTTTAAAGATAATTTGAACACTTTTAATGTTGCTTCTGTTCCAAAGAGGATCTAAAATGAAAATTTTTAAAATTCAAGAATTTGCTTTACCAAAAATGACATTTGCGAATCTTAGAACTAATAAATTTTGGACAACTTCTTTTCCAATGTAATGATCCATTCTGTAGATTTCTTCTTCTTGAAATACTTGGTTAAGTCCTTTTGAAAGATGTTCAAATGATTTTGAGTCTCTTCCGAAAGGTTTTTCAACAACAATTCTATTCCATCCACTATGTGATTTAACATGATTTCCTACATTTGTAGCAGCTTTTATAAAAATATCTGGTGGTAAACTTAAGTAGAATAGTCTGTTAACAACTTTAATGTGTTTTGATTCGAGTTCTATGGCTTCAAGTTCTTTGTTTAATATTTTATAATCATCTTTTTTATCATATGATCCAGCTACATAAAAGATGTGTTTTTTAAATTCTTCATAAAGTTCGTTTGTTTTTTCATCTTTGATGTGTTTTTCCATGAATGGCTGAAGGTTTTTAATGAGATCCTCTTTTGTCAATTCTTAATAATGTTAAAGATAAAATGTATTTCAAACTAGATCTTGCATATCCAACTGTTTTGTGTTAAAAAATAAAACAAGAATTTTTTACCAACTTGAAAATGCTTTGGTAAAAGGTTTTGAATGAATAAAAGAAAAGCAGCAGGGAATAATTTTCTTTTAGCTAAATCTCCAGAAGCTCCGAAGATGATTATTCTAAAAAAAAAAAAAAAATTAAATTTTTTAACAAGTTTTGTTTACGAGACAGAATCTGATGATTCAACTGTGTGTTCAAAAACATCATCAAAATCTTCACAAGAATTTGAAGGTTTAAAAGTTGACGGTGTTGAACTTAAACTCATTTATATTGGATTAATGACTCCGAGATACTTTGGTTTGATAAAACCCCGAACCAATCATTTAGTTTTATAACAAAAACATTGCTTTTTTAGCTCAACAAAATTTAACCGACTTCAAAAAATGAGTTCAGACATTGGATTATTTGGTTTAGCTGTCATGGGACAAAACCTTGCTTTAAATATTGCAGAAAAGGGATTTTCTATTTCAGTTCACAATAGATCACCACAAAAAGTTGATGATACAGTTGAAAGATCAAAAAAAGAAGGAAATGGAAAATTTGCATTGACAGGTTATAAAGATATGGAATCATTCATTAAATCACTTAAAAAACCGAGAAGAGTAATTTTATTAGTTCAAGCTGGTCCAGCTGTTGATGCAACTATTGGTTTGAATTTTTCACACAAAATTAAAAACTTTATTAGAAAAAATGATGCAATATTTAGAAAAGGATGATGCTATTATTGATGGTGGAAATGAATTTTATGTTAATACAGAAAGACGTCAAGAAGAATGTTTAAAACAAGGTGTTTTGTATTTAGGAATGGGTGTTTCAGGAGGTGAAGAAGGAGCGAGATATGGTCCTTCGTTAATGCCTGGTGGAAATAAAGCTGTTTATGATTCAATTTCTCACATTTTAGTAAAAGTTGCTGCTCAATTAAAAGATGATGGTCCTTGTGTTACATATATCGGACCAGGAGGTGCTGGAAATTATGTTAAAATGGTACATAATGGAATTGAATATGGTGATATGCAACTTATTGCTGAAGCTTATGACCTCTTAAAAAATATTGGTGGCTTATCAAATGAAGAATTAGCAAAAGTATTTTCAGAATGGAATGACAATGAACTTCAATCATTTTTAATTGAAATCACAGCTAGAATTTTCACAAAAAAAGATGATGACAAAACAAAAGAAGGAGAATTAGTTGACAAAGTTTTAGATTCAAGTGGTTCAAAAGGAACAGGAATGTGGACTGTTCAAGAAGGTGCTGCAAAAGGTGTTAGTGTTACAACTATTTCATCAGCTTTGGATCAACGTTATATTTCATCTTATAAACAAGAACGTATTAATGCTTCAAAAGTACTCACTGGACCAAAAGTTGAATTGACAAAAGAAAAAGAAAAATTCATTGCAGATGTTAGAAATGCTCTTTATTGTGCTAAAATTATGTCATACACTCAAGGTATGAATTTACTCAAAAAAGTATCAGACGAACAAAAATGGAATTTAGATTTTGGTGAAATCTCAAGAATTTGGAAAGGTGGATGTATCATTCGTGCTGTATTTTTGGATAGAATTAAAGCAGCTTATGCAAAGAACAAAGATTTACCTTCACTTCTTTTAGACGAAGATTTCAAAAAAGAAATCATTGAAAGACAAGATTCTTGGAGAAAAGTTGTTTGTACTTCAGTTATGAGTGGAATTCCATGTCAAGCATTTTCAGCTTCTTTGGCTTATTATGATTCATACAGAAGAGAAAAATTACCAGCTAATTTAGTACAATCACAACGTGACTTTTTTGGTGCTCACACATATAAAAGATTAGATAAAGAAGGAACTTTTCATTCAGAATGGAATGATCAATAAAAATTAAAAATTTTTGTATGGTGAAATGAATTTCTCAAAATGTCAAAAAAACATAAAATAAAGGTCAGTTTGGTGTTTATTCACATTTTTCTTTCAATCAGCTCATCAACTTCTGGTATGACTTCTTTCAATTCATTCCATTCATCCATAGAAAGAGCTATACCTTTTTTACCAGGTTTCATAACACCATTAGCATCATAGTATTCTCTAATTTGAACATTCCATTTCCCACGAAACTGTGAAATTGTTATTCTTCTGTTTCTTGGCAACTTTAGAAAAAATTAAATTTTTTTTTTTTTTAGAAACTGATACCTCAAAGTAAGGTTCGCCTTGTTCATCTGTTTTAAATTTGGAGTTTGATTCAACTTTTTGTTTTTTAGTTTTTTGAGGAAGTTCAAATTTTGGTGCCTCTTTTATTTTTTTTGTTTCTTTTTTTGGTACAACTGCAACAGTTTCAACATGTTCTTCAGATGTTTGATTTACAGTTGACATTAATATTTCTTTTATTAAATCTTTTTTGTCTAATAAATTGATGCCATATTCTTTTTCAATGTTGGTTCGAACTGTCTTTAAAGAATAATTTCCATCTTTACAATTCTTCACATATTTTTCAATTTCTTGTGTTAATTGTTCCTTTTCCATTCGGAATGTTGACACAATACTGTGATTTAATTGGACAACGGTTTTTTTGAAGAAATTAAATTGTAAAAATTTGATCAAATTGTTTATTTTTTTAAAAAAAAAAACCAAAAATAAAATAAAGAATCTGATTGGATAAACGAAAAAAACATGTCAGAGGAATATTCTTATGCAGGAGGTAAGCTAAAACAGAAAAATTAAAGAAATTACAAATAAAAGTTTTAAATTTTTTGGATAAAGAATTCAGAAAATTTCAAGACAAACAAGAAGCATGGGAACTTGAAAAATCAGAACTAAAATCAGAAATTTCAACTTTGAAAGAAAAGAATTTAAAACATGAACATATTCAAATAGATTTATTAAAACGGATAAAAATGTTAGAATTTTCATTGAGAAACGAAAGAAACAAACAAAAAGTTGAAGATGATAGTATTTCTTTATCACTTCGAGCAACATCAAAATTTACACAAAACCAATTAAAACCTGTTGCATTACCACAAACATTTCAATCAAAAACACCTGTTGCTTCCGAAACTCTCAGAAAGTTTTTATTTTTTTTTTTAATTTTTTTTTTATACGTTCAGATATCTACAAGAATTGTCATGCTCTGAAGTTTGGTCTTTGATTTCAAAACCATCAAACGTAGTTGCACAATCTTTAGGAGTTACTCAACTCACTGATATTGATTCAACATTTTCAAAATTACAATTAACACCAAAAACAAATCAACAACAACCTGATATACAAATATCAAAACCTGGTGATTCAGATAGAATGGAAGAAGAAGATTTTGGAGCTACAGTTAAAATATCATCAATGAATAAAAATCCAACGAAAGAATTGACTGATGAAGATTGGGAAGCAATGTCAGATGAAGAATTGACAAAAAGAGTTTTGAAAAAAAAAAATTTAACACCAAAACTTTTTTAGGCAAGTGAAAAGTTTAAAATTTCAGATCTTGAAGGATTATTAGGAACAGGTAAAAAAGATAAAAAAAATAAAGAAAAACACACTTCCAAACATTTTTCTATGGATGAATTAGGTGAAATGGGTTCAATGAAAATAACAGATCAATCAAAGAATTTAGAAGATAATGCAGTGAAAATTACAAAAAGTCATGATCCTTGGAAGACAAAATATACTCTACTTTCACATTTTATGGGTGTTCGTTCTTTAAATTTTCATCCAAAACAATCCATTTTGTTAAGTGGATCCGAAGACGGAACTATGAAATTATGGGATTTGAAAAAGAAAAGATCATCCGATAATGAACCAATACATACATTTAGAGGTCATATTGGAGGTGTTTATTCAGTTTTATTTTTAGATGAAAAAGAAGTTGTTTCTGCTGGAGATGATGGTGAAATCAAGATTTGGGATTTACCTTCATTTTCACAAAAAGTATATAAAACACATGGAATTGCTGTTCCTTATTTGAAAGGTAATCTAAAAGGACACAAAAATTCAATTTGGAGTTTATCAACAAATTTCAATTCAAAAAAATTACTTTCTGCTTCTTCTGATCAAACTGTCAAATTATGGGATTTTGAAGATATGAAAGATTTAAAAACATTCAATTTGGATAATATACCAACATTTGTTTCACATTTTGATTCATCAAAATTTTTGTATTCTGACATTTCTTCAAATTTAATTTTGAAAGATATTGAATCTGAAAAAACAATTTGGAATGTAAATTCAAACAAAAATGATAATTCATTAATATATCAATTTATTCAACATCCAACTTTGCCTTTAATCATTTCAGCGCATGACAATAAAATGATCAAATTTTGGGATTCAAACACAGGTAAATTAGTTCATGAGTTGGTTGGTCATAAAGATTCAGTTACATGTTTATCAATGGACCCAAATGGATCTGTATTTTTATCAGGTAGTCATGATAATTCTATTAGAATGTGGGACATTTCAACAAAAAATTGTATTCAAGATATTTCATCTGCTCATAGGAAGAAATTTGATGAATCTGTACTTTCAATGTCACATCACTCAAATACATCTTATTTTGCATCAGGTGGAGCGGATTCTATCATTAAAGTTTATCAATAAAATTTGTTTATTTTATTTAATTTCCGAACCAATCATTTTTTCTGTTTCATACAAATGTCTGAAAGTTTTGAAAAAGTTGAGTTCACACAAAAAGATATTATGGAAGCAATTGAAGAAGAAAAACAAAAAGGAAATTCAGATGAAGTTTTTTATACAAGAGAAAAATTAATTATCGGTTTAGATTTTCAAAACGAAGAATCTTTGGAATCTTCAATTGAAAGAGCATCAAATTTGTAATCAAAACAATTTTATTTTTAACAAAAAATCAGAAATTTTGATTTCATCATGACAAAAACAATGCATGAGGTGAATAAAGAATTTCAACACAACATTTCAACAACTCATTATTTATTAAAGAGTGAATTATGGTGTCAATCTGGTAAGAAAAAATCATTATTTAACAATAAATAGTTATTGGAAGAATTGAAATAAACTCAAAAAAGTTTCCAAAAGAAAGAAGAGAAATTGAAAAAAATTTTAAGACTCAAGTTGAATGGGCAAAATAGTTTGAAATATTTTTTTTTTGACATATTTTTCAAAGTTTATCATTAAAAGGAATCTGTATTTCAATTTCTCAATATGATAATATTGAATTTATTTCACAATTATTGAACCAAAACATTTCTGAGTTATCAAATACTTTAGTGTTCATTCAAGTACCGCTTGAATTTCCAGAAAAAAAAGATTCATGGGAAATATGGAATAAGTTAAGAATATTATGTGATTATAATTTAAAGTTGAATGTATTACTGTAAGTCAAATTATTTGATGTTGAATTTTTCCTTTAGTGAAATGACAGAAAATACACCAGAAAATGATTATGTAAGTCAATATTTATACTCATTTAGTAGACTTTTAAAAGTAAATTTTCAATTAAAACTAAAAGATTTAATAAAGGATGGATAGCAGAACCACTTCATTCAATTGTTCTTCCAACTTCAATATTCACAACAGGAACAGAAGGAAATCCAAAATTATCACAAAAACATGTGGAATTGTTAGAATATGCGTTTAATTATCAAATTCAAATCATTTTATCTGGAAAAACAAAAGATATCAATGATTACAAAGAATATATTGAAATTGTTTATGATGAAATACCTCCTTTATCAGAAGAAGAATATTTCATTCAACCATATTATGATTACTTACAACAACCATTACAGCCATTAATGATGAATTTAGAAAATCAAACTTATGATGTGTTTGAAAAAGATCCAGTGAAATATGATTTATATCAAGATGCATTTTATCATGCATGCAAAGATATGAAGAAGAATGAAGTCACAGTTTATGTTTTAGGATCAGGAAGAGGAGGTATTGTTAAACGTGTTTTAAGAGCAGCAAAACAATTGGGTCAAAAAATGAAACTTTATGCAGTCGAAAAAAATCCAAATGCAATTGCAATGTAATAATCAAAAAATTCACATTAAAATTCAATAGTTTAAAACATTTTAAGAAGGTAATTTGGGGAGATAAAGTGGAAATCATTGAAAAGGATATGAGAGATTTAAAAGATTATTCAGGAACAGCTGATATTATTGTCAGTGAATTATTGGGTTCATTTGGTGATAATGAATTAAGTCCAGAATGCATTGGTAAATCAAAGTTTAAAATCCTCATTTTTTAGATGGCGCACAGCATTTACTCAAGAAAACTGGTATTTCAATTCCTTGTGAATACACATCCTTCGTAAGAAAAAATTCAAAATTTAAAATTAGATCGCTTTACTTCATTCATCAAAATTTTATTCAAATGTTAGAAAATTAGGTAATGTTAAATACTTTGAAACACCGTATGTGAATAATATTCATCAATATCAATTATTGTCAAAACCACAAAAACTCTTCAAATTCAATCATCCAAAAAAAGACGAAAAAGAAGACAACACAAGATTTAAATCAATTAAATTCAAAGTATAAAAAAACAATTTTATTCTCATCTTCAAACAAAAGGTACTTGAAAATGGAATGGTTCATGGAATTGCTGGATATTTTGAAGCAAAACTTTACAAAGATATTTACTTGAGCATCAACCCTGAAACCAAAGATACTTACAACAAAAACATGTTTTCTTGGTTTCCAATCACATTTCCAATCGTCACACCTTTCAAAGTGAAAAAAAATTCAACAGTTCAAGTTACATTTTCAAGAAATTTAGATTCAACAAAAGTATGGTATGAATGGTCTGTTAGTGATCCTGTTACTCTTCCAATTCACAATACAAATGGAAGATCAAATTGGGTTGGATTATAAAAATTTTTATTTACATTTTCATTTAAATGATGATCCTTTGAATTTTTTTTTTTGTTTTCCGCTTGATGAGTTGCCATTGACTTTTTGATTTGATTTGAATTCTAAAAAAGAGTTTTAATGATGTCTTTTTTTTGTCTTACTTGAATCATTTTGATTTGATTTCTTTTTTGATTCAGATTGATTGGATGAAGAAGATTCATTTGCAGCATTGAATTTTTTCAATTCTTTTTCATCTTTTGAAATCCATCCAATTTTTTTCATAAAATCAACTGGTGTTTCTAATTCAACAACTTTTTCTTTTTCTTGAGTTCCATCATAGGCAGGTGAAGGATCTAATTTTGCTTCTTGTTTCAAAATTTTTTTTGATTTATTTCCAACTCTTTTCTTTTGTGAAATATTATAAATTTCGTTTAAAGATTTTGGAACATCTTCTGTTTTTTCTTGTTCCTTTTCACTAGTAGAGATAGTTGGTTGATTTTCATTTGAAGTGATATTTGGTGAGACTTCTGGTGGAGTGTTCATTTTTTGTTTTTTTGGATAAATTGAATCAAAAGAGAATGAATCATACAATGATTTAACATTTTCATTTTTCAAAATTTCATCATCCAATTGATCAAATAATGAAGATGTTTCTGATTCTTGAATTGCTTCAATTGTTCTTTTTTCATGTGAACGAGGTAACATATCATCTTCATCATCACTACTATTTCCATTTTCGTTGAAATTTAAATGAATTGAATTTTCTACCCATCCTGATGATTTAAATAAATCTTGTGCTTTATCTTGTTCATTTTGTGAATCTATCATTGAAACATCATCATCTTCAAATGCATCTTGTTTGATTGGTTTATTTCCATCACCTGTTTGATCTTCTTTGAAATCAATAAGTTTCATAATTTCTTGACGATATTTTCTAACTAAAGGAGGAACAGGTGATATCATTGAAAAAAATTTTTCAATTGTTTTTGGTAAATTTTCAGCCACTAAAAATAAAGAAGCATCTGATAAAACGTATCTTAAACTTTCATCTTCTTCTCTTGCAATTCTATCTCTCCAATTGAATAAACGTCTAAAAATTTCTTGTTGTTGTTTATTGAATGAATTCGTTTTCAAGTAAGATAAGTATGAAGCTTCTGTCCATAAAACTTTTTCATATCTTGATTTACAAATCTCTTTTGATTTTTCTAAAACTTGTATCATTAATTTCTTTTGAGGTTCTTGACATAATAAATTTCTTAAACGATCATAAATGTATAATAAATGATGAGTATCTTGTCTTGCATATGAAATGAGTTCATTTGGTAATGGTCTCACTCTCCAATCTGAAAGTTGATATTTTTTATCTGCTTCAATACCACAGAAGTATTTTAAAAGATATGCATATGAAAAATTTGGAAATTCTAAAACTCGACAAGCCTATTGGTTTAAAAATTTTGTTTTTTTTTTTTTACTTGTCCTGTGTCAAATAAATTGACAATATAAAGTCCAAAATCTCTTTGTAACCAGAGAATATCATTTTCACTTCCATGTAAAACTTTTAAAATTTTTGGATTTGTGAAACAAGAGTTTAAGTGATGCATGTGTTTGCGAAGGGCCAAAGTATCAATGAGAAAATCTTCTTGTCTTGTTGAAATTTGCATTAAACAAACAAATCCTTGAAAAGTACGATAACTATGTTGCTAAAGGAGGTTTGAATTTTTTTTTTTTTTACTTCCAAATCTATTGCAATAATTGATTCTTTTTCTAACTTTGAGAGGACTTCAAATAGTTTTTTTTGTGTGTCTACCCATGTACAAGGTACATTTTTTAAACCAAGAAAAATTTGTTCTTTGTGTTTTTTGAATTGCCAATCCATGTATTCTAATGAATTTAATTCATAAAGGTAAGGGTGTGGATGACTATCTCTATTAACTGTACCACCACTTCCACTTCCAAAGCCTAATTTGACTAAACCATCAGTAGCTTTCATGCTTAAAGATTCTTCCAAAGAAATTTGAGCATTTGGTTTTTCTTTAATTTTTGGAACAAAATTCTTGTTTGAATTGTCATAATCATCAGACCAATCTTCTTGTGGTCTTAAAATCTTGTTAAACTGAAGTTTCTTCTCAATGACATTTTGTGTTGTTGTTTTTGACGTGTTTAATTGTTGAGTTGGTTTATCCAATTGATCTAAATTATAGTCAACATGTTCAAGAAAGAAATCAAGCAAATCTACTGTGTTATCAAATTGATCAGTCATGTCTTCATCGTCTTCAAAATTGATTTCATCATGTAATTCAGAAAGTGTTCTTTTTTTATGTTATTTTGCTTTTTTTTTTACCTTTTCATTGAAAGAGTATCATTTTTTAATTTCTTTTGGTCATTTTGACTAAGTAATTTAATTTCTTCATTTGATGGTAATCCATTTCCTAATCTTGTTGTAGAAACCATTTTTGAATAAATAGATTGAATGTAGTCATCAAATTGAATTCCGTTGATTTCAAATTCTTCGGTGTCCTTGTTCATAAAAATTTGTTTACTTCAGAATTTTTGACCAATGAAAAATAATCAAAAAAATCTAATGGACAAAAAAAAATTTTTTTTTGTTTATTCTATTCCACAAGAATATTTATTTTGCTTTTTAATTTTTCCTCTGAAATTGGATGAATTCATACATTTTGATGGAAGAATCGAATATCTGACAGTTTTTCATTCAACACCAATTTTTTGATATTGAAATTATACCTCGAATGTAGATCAACATATTTTCTTGATAATATTCTTTGGATATATTACAATAGATATTGATTTCTTTTCACATCAAGCCCACATGTTTCGAATATGAACAAATTTTCCCTGTTTTTGCAGAGATCCATATATTTCTGATTGATAAAGTCTTTAGGAGATAGATTTGTTGAACTGAAATTTTCGAATATTTCTTTGAATTTGAATAGTTGCACAAATTCTTCCAATAAATCAATCATTGTGAAAACAAGAACAATTGGGACTCTTGAAAGAATTATCATTGACAAACATCTCAAAAGAATTTAAATCCACCTTTAAATGATTAATATTAGCCATACTTTCGAAAATCTCTTGACGGAAACCAACATAAATGAATAAATCTTTGTTTGGCATTCTCAGTGGCCAAATTTTTTTTCTATCCTTCAATCTCCCAGAGATGACTTCCACTTTTAAATTTGAACCTTTGAGTTGAGTGTCATATATACCAGTAAGTGGTACAGTTGAATGAAAAATGTCTATTTTTGAAAATTTTTGATACAGTTTTTCTTCATCATTTTCCATTAATTTTTCAATATTTTCAATAAAACTATTTTAAATTACGTAGAAAATAAATTACTATGGAAATCCGTAATTTTTAAAAAGATCATTTTTGTTGATCCAAAAGTTGTCATAGTAGCATTTCTTCACATTTTCGTTTTTCCAGAATAGAATCAATTCTTTATGTATAGGGTTTTTATATGATATGGTTTCATATGGAGAAGCACATTTCATTAAAATATGAAGGTGATTCTGTGAAAAAGTTCGACTATTTGGTGTCATCGTTGTTTTAAACTTACACATCAGGTTGTGTTTCGAATAAAGCACAAAAATTAATGGTTTCTCTGTAAATACATTTTATGATTCTGTGAGAAAAAATTGATTTTTCAAGTTCAGCAAGTGGGTGATTTGAAGAAAACATGAAGTTGTGGAAGAGTGTTTGTCTTCCACTTTTTGCTAAACCAAGTATCAATATTTCTTGGGTTTTTAACGGTTTTGTGATGTGATTACCCATGGCCATAAAAATCTTGTTTTTTTGTATTCCAATAAGAATGCTTTGTTTTCTAAAACTCATTCATTGGTCAGAATTTCTTCAAGAAAAAAATCATGAAAATGGTCACTTTTGCTTTGATCCTTTCATTTACAATTGCTACAGTATTTTCACGTATTTCCATTAGTGATGTTTCAAGAACAAGTGGCTCTACAGGAAGAATTGCTTGGCATACAACAAAAACAAGATTTTCAGGTGTTTACAAAGATGATAAAGTCATGCCAAAAGATTTAGTCCAAGATGGTATTATGGTTGGTGTATTCACCGGAAAATCACCTCCAGGTTTGATGGGTGTTGTTGCTTGTCAAGAAAAATTGACAGGACATGGAAAAGATGCCTTCAGAAGCTTGCACACATGTAGAGTACAAGGTATATCACCTGCTGTATTCAACTATACAATGAGAATATCAAAATGGGAAGGTATAGTTTTTTCAATTTTATCTCATTTTCATAGATGAACACGTTCAAATTGAATTTAAGTTTTCAGGAATGCTTGAAGGAATTGGATATCAAGATTATAAAGTTGATGGTTTATCAGTCATGGGCACTGAAATTTGGTATCCAGGTGGTGCGAAAGTAATTAAAGCCTCCATTGAATCATTAGCTCGCCCTGTAGCTTTCTTGCATTCAAAAGGTGTGGTAACATGTTTCAAATTACTTGCTGACAGATTAAATAACAATCTAAGACAACAAGGAAATACTATTCCTTTCACCAAATAAAAAATTTGTTGATTGGTCAAAATTTCAATCAACTTCGACAAGTTGTGAACAACATGAAGTTAATATATTTTCTATTTCTTTTTTTAATTTGTGTAGCCAAAGGAGAAACTCTGCAAATTTTAGATGCAGGAGCAATAATTACCATCGTTTTAGCAGCGAGTTTAGTTGTTGCTTGTTGTTGTGGATTATCATGTTGCATACTGCTTGGAATAGTTGGTGGAATTTATTTGAAAAGTGTGGAAAAAACTACCAGCACATTACCAAGTTATGAAAAAGCAAGAAAAAAAAATAAAAAAAAAAAATCAACAATGGAACAGTCATAAAAAATATGTTTGAAAAACACATGTTTTCTCAGACAAATTTTTAATTTCAAATATTTGATTCAGAAAAAATAAAAAATCAATTTTGCAAGTAATTTCTATTTGATTGGATGAATCAATTCTATTTTTGTATTTAAGTTCATCATGAAAAGTTATCTGTTAGGTAATGATGACCAATATGAAGTAAAGGTAACTATAAAACATGACCTCCCATTTTTTGGTCAAGAAAAACCTTTAGAAGCTACTTGTAAAAAAAAAATTTCTAAAGGTTGAAGATTATACTTTGGAGAATATTCCAATGAACGAAGTATTTGACACACACAAAGAAAATTATGCAATAACATCAGGAAGTGTTACATTTTATTATAAAGATAGCCTTGTAGCAGTGAGCGGTAGTTTTCATTAATCCATTAACTTTTTAAGATACACCCTATTCCTTGATCAAACAGTCCTGTGATAAATTTGAAAATCCTATTGTAATTACTATGAAAGGTTTTGAAAGAGAAAGACTCTATAAAATGTTGAACCAAAATGGTAATATTTTACACTCAACCATCACCATTCAAAGATTGAAATCGATCAATCACGGACCGTTTTATGAGGATCTGTTGAACAATATTTTTTCTTTCTTAGAATTAAAGGAATTGGTCACCACTTCAAATATTTGTGTCTTTTGGCATATGGTTACCCAGAAATTATCACTTTTAACTCAAATGAATGAATCTGACTTTGCGTGGATTGAAAGACAAAGTTATCCGGAATGGTTGGAAGAAGTTAGTGAAATGACTTGGAAAATTATGATTTCCAGTCAAGAAAACAAAAAAATGAGTGAAAAATGGAAGTTTTCAAATCTTGGAAAAAGTCCAAAGCTAAATCTCAGGATGGATGATGGCAGACCACAAATTGCAAAAGCTATGGGTTGTTCAATGATAAAATCTGTCAAATTCATTGAAGGACCAAAACCTGATCATTCCTTGCAATTGTACAATATTCGAAATGAATTTTTTTCTCATTTTGTACCAAAGAAGGAACCAAAGAAAACCAGATGGTTATTTAGAACGCCTGAAGTCAAAAAAGTCATCATCAATCCAAAGGAATACCAAAAATTCAAGAATTTAGAAATCCTTAATATCACTGATGCACATCCCAAATTACAAAGCAAATGTATTGAAATGTTTCAAGAATATTTTTCACCTGAAATCCAATACTTATTTCCATTGATTGTGTTCAAACAAAAAAAAGAGTATTTGAATTTTTCTAATGTCATCACATGGATGATTTTTGGAGGAGATGAAGAAATCATTCCATTTGGAGCTTGTTCGTTCAGATTATTAAAAAAATCAATTGAATCTAAAAAGGTTGAAAATGTATGTGAAGTATTATTTATAGGTGTTTGGGAAAAATTAAGAAACCAAAGATATGGAAGTGAATTGGTTAAGAAAATTGAAGAATATGCATTGAAGAATGATTGTGGAATTTTTTATGTTGAAATATCAGATGATCAACCTTTAGCAAGAGATTTTTGGAAATTAAATGAATTTGAAGAATTAAAATATTCCAAACTGTCAACTGATGAACAGCTCAGATTTTTCAATAACAATTGTTTGAGATTTAGAGATACAACACAATTTGTGAAAAAATTATAAATCTAAATGAACAATAAATGTATTTTAAATTTTATTTTTATTTCAGGAAAGTCATTTTTTTTGATTTGTTTTTATTGGTCAAAAAAGTTTTATTTCCAAATTTTGCCATTCAATATATTTTGTTGCTTAGACCAAGAGCGTCCAATATTTTATTATATACATCAAATGATTGGAACCGTTGAGTTTCTGTGTTCCACATTGTATTGAAAAATGAAACAAAGAATTTTTTTCCATCAATAAAAGTAGTTCCTCTCCAGAATTCTGTACGATCTTTAGCATCCAAATATACTTGATCTAACTGATAACAAGGTATTTTTGAACAAATATGATGAATCATATGAGCCTCCATCCCACAAGTAGCCCATTTTATCCAAGAAGGTGTCATGGCATAAGTAGAAGCATGATACAAGCTGTGGTCATACCTCCAGTTCTCTCTATCCTCATAGTAACCAACATTAACTTCGTGATGTAAATGAAAAACAACCATGGTCATAGCGGCTCCAGCAAGAGTTCCGATAAATTCATCAATGAACAATTCAAAGTTAAAATAATACAAATAACTAAACCATCCAAAAAAATAAAAATTAGTGACATGAGTTGAAATATAATCAAGATACATGTACCTTTGTTGAATGAAAAAATGGTATAAGGTGACTGCAGTGAAAAAGAAGAATGGGTCTCTGATAACCCTAACAACCAATTTGTCCAAGAAATTGAACTTTTTGTATTGTTCATATGTACATACAGTAGTTCTGTTCAAATCAATAAGTGATAAATCTCCGAAATGTTGATGGTGAAAAAAGTGTTTTGCACTCCAACTGTGATAAGAAGTGAAGGTCAAAGAAGCAAAAAGATGACCAAAGTACCTAAAAAATCGATTAGTTCATTTTTATCCTTACTTATTTAAGTATCGTTGTTCAAAGAAAGCGTAATGAACCATATCATGAAATTGAACAAAACTGCGTAGGAATATCCCACCTGGATTTTTCTTAGAATTAAATAGTTCTAAGTACCTCTTATAACGTGCCATATCGGTTTATAGTGATTTGTCACATACGGATGAACAATGTACAAAAGAATGAGTGTGCCAAGGGTGATTCCAATGCTCTGAAAGGCCATCTTGTTATTTGCTCTATATTTTTCTTGGTAGCAATGTTTCTTTAACTCATCAATATCGTCTTGGAAAGTTGTCTTTACCATCGAATTTTTTTTGAGCCCGACGTCAAGTTAAAAAACGGAAAAATAGATGATTGGATAAGTCATCAATTTTAGAATTAAAAATTCCGATTTGGATGTTTCTGGACAGTATTTCAAGAAAAATTATTTTAAATATCCAAATGCTGGTTTATTTTCGACACATTTGTCACCGAGTAAGAAACTACTAGTGTGCAATTTGCCTTTTTTTGGAAAAAAAATTTTTGTGTAGAAAAAATGGCAAATTTGGGTATTGCACAGTGTTTTTTTTCAAATCTACTGACATCAATTTTTTCCAGATGAGGAAAAATACAACTAATTGGCTAAAGTTGTTCTATTCTCTGACTTTGATGGGTGGTTCAAAATTTTGAAAGATTCTTATAAATTCTGTTTCACTTCTTCAGATGTCAAAGTCTCAATTTAAAGTTCATCTGTTCATCCAATCAAACAATTTTTCTTTTTTTGTTTGAACCACCAACAAATACAATAAAAATGCTGTTATTCAAAAAATTCAAAAATTGTCCAAAGAAAAAATTCAAATACAACTACAGCGACATACAACAAAAAATACCAAAAAATTCAAGAGTAATTGTTGTAGGAGGAGGTATAATTGGTACGTCTGTTGCTTATCACCTTGGAAAAATGGGTTGGGGCAATGAAACTATTGTTTTAGAACAAGATAAATTGACATCAGGAACTACATGGCATGCTGCTGGATTAATAGAAACTTTTGGTTCACTTTCAGAAACATCCACTGAATTCCGTAAATACAGTCGTGATTTATATGCCTCTCTTGAAAAAGAGACAGGTCTTTCAACAGGATGGAATCAATGTGGTTTTATTGAACTTGCAACAAATAAAGATAATTTGGAACAATGGAGAAGAGTGTCTGCTTTCAATAGAAAACACGGAGTTGATGTTCAAGAAATATCACCAAAAGAAGTTCAAAATTTATTTCCTTTAGCAAAAGTTGATGATATTATTGCTGGTTTTTATGTTAAAGAAGATGGTCGTGCAAATCCAGTTGACATCACAATGTCACTTTCTAAAGGAGCAAAAATGAATGGGGTGAAGTTTTTTGAAAACACAAGAGTAAAAACTGTCAAAAGTGAAAATGGAGAAGTTAAAGGAATTGTTTTGGAAAATGGAAGTTTTATTGAAGCCGAGTATGTTGTAAATTGTGCTGGAATGTGGGCTCGTCAATTTGGAGAATTATCTGGTGTTTCTGTTCCAAACCAAGCTGCTGAACATTATTATCTTGTTACTGAAAAAATACCAGAAGTTGATCCAAATTGGCCTGTAATTGAAGATCCTGATTCTTACACATATATACGTCCTGAAGGAAATGGTTTAATGGTTGGTCTTTTTGAACCAGTTGCTGCCTCTTGGAATGTTAAAAAAGTTCCTAATGTTTTTTCATTTGATAGTATTGAACCGGATTGGGAGCGTATGACACCTTTTTTGGATAAAGCAATGAATCGTGTCCCAATTTCTTTAGATTCTGGAGTGAAACTATTTTTTTGTGGACCTGAAAGTTTCACACCTGATTTGTCACCTATTATTGGAGAAGCACCTGAATTGAGGAATTACTTTGTTGGAGCTGGATTAAATTCAATTGGAATTGCAACTGGTGGAGGTGTAGGAAGACTATTAGCGCATTGGATTGTAACTGGATATCCAGATATGGATGTTACAGGTATTAATATTGATAGATTGCATCCTTATCAATCTACACCGAGTTATAGAGATCATAGAGTTGTTGAATCACTTGGAATGGTTTACAAATGTCACTATCCTTCTTTATCACTTAAAACAGCAAGAAATTGCAAAGTTTCTCCAATTCATGCTCGTACAAAAGAAAAAAATGCTTATTTCAGAGATGTGAGTGGATGGGAGTCTGCTGGGTTTTATGCTCCAAAAGGAGTTGAACCAATAGTACTTGAATCAAGTAGAACTGGATGGTGGGAACGTGAAAATTGGTTTCAATATTGGGAAAAGGAACATAAAGCATGTAGAGAAAATGTTGTTTTAATTGACATGTCATTTATGAGTAAATTTTTAGTACAAGGGAAAGATGCTGGTAAAATATTAAATAAAATGGCAACTGCTAATGTCAATGGTGCAATTGATTCAATAAAATACACACAATTCTTGAACAAATTTGGTAAACTTGAAGCAGATATTACAATCATGAAAATGAAAGAAGATAAATTTATTGTAATTGCAACAGATACTGCACATCGCCATGTTGAAACTTTGATCAAACGAAGAATTGAAGACGAAGAAGCAAATGCTTTTGTTACGGATATCACCGGATCATATGCTCAAATCAACATCCAAGGCCCAAAATCTCGTGAATTGATGGAAAAACTCACTTCATTTGATATGAGTCATGAGAATTATCCTTTTGCATCTTGTAAAGAAATAGACATTGGCTATGCACTTGTTAGATGTAGTAGATTGACCTATGTTGGTGAATTAGGTTTCGAATTATTTATTCCTTCTGAACAAGCACTTCATGTTTATGATAAAATTATGGAAATTAATGATGAAAATAATTTAGGATTAGTTCATGCAGGATTATATGCTTTGGGAAGTTTAAGACAAGAAAAAGCTTATCGTGATTATGGACATGATATGGATAACACAGATTCTCTTTTAGAAGTTGGCCTTGGATTTACTTGTGACTTTGAAAAAGAAGGAGGTTTTATTGGAAAAGAAGCAGTTTTGGAAGAAAAAAAATTACCTGCTACAAAAAGACTGTGTCAAGTGCTTGTGAATGATCCAATACCACTCTTGTATCACGGAGAAGTTTTATACAGAAATGATAAAATAGTTGGTGATATTAGATCTTCATCTTATGGTCATACTCTTGGTGGTGCTGTTGGTCTTGCCATGGTGAATGCAATTGCTGGTGGAGAGAAAATAGTAAATTCTGATTTTGTCAATTCTGGAAAATGGGAAATTGAAATTGGTGCTAAAAAGTATCCTTGTACTGTTTCATTGAAACCAATGTACGACCCAAATAACAAAAAAATAAAAATTTGAATCAATTTTCATCATTCCGAACATCTCGTTGAAATAGTTTATTTTTAGGATTAAATCATCCAATCATTTCACAAACAAAACTACGATGAGTGTAAACCAACAACCAACAGCAGTTGAACTTTTAGCTGAACATGTTACTCAATACTTCACAGAAAAACTTAAATTTGCTCCAGATTATGACCAAGTCTTAAAACACTCTAAGAGAATGTCATTAAAAAATTCCGAAGGTTTTAAATTTTTAAGAAGCATTTTAAAAAACATAAACAACAAACCAGAAGAAATCAAATACAGAAAAATAAAAAAATCAAACAAAAAAATCTCCGAAACTTTGTGTGAAGATTTTAAATTCCTTTTAGGAGAAGCTGGTTGGGAAGAAAATGACTCGGAATTCAACTTTCCAAAAGAAAATTTAGAAAAGTTAAGAGGGGTTTTAAACCTTATTGAAGATGAATTCAAATCAGAACAAGAAAAAAAAGTTGAATTTTTTACATACCTCTCAAATCAAAAATATTTAAACGAAGATGATTTTAAAGAATTTGAAAATGACTTTAATGAACAAAAACAGTTGTTTTTTATGAATTTTCTACAA
This sequence comes from Neovahlkampfia damariscottae, assembly GCA_016618085.1. NCBI lineage: Eukaryota > Heterolobosea > Selenaionea > Neovahlkampfiida > Neovahlkampfiidae > Neovahlkampfia > Neovahlkampfia damariscottae. Next base: position 91,384 of record JABLTG010000064.1, read on the forward strand.
TCAAACACAAATATTTCATATGAAAAAGCGGTTCAATATATGAAATTATTCATCAAATTTGGTTTAGATTTAACATCATCTTCTTTTGTTTTGAGAAATGGAAAGTATTATCTTGGAAATGCAATGACTTATGCAATTGGAATAAATTCATTAAGATCTGTTGAAATTTTATTAGAACTTGGATTTGATGTAAATAATGAAGATGAATTAATGGGAATGACACCAATTTGTGTTGCTTGTATTAGAAAAGATATTGATCATTCAAAATATGAATGGATGATAAAATTCTTAATTCAAAAAGGAGCTGATGTTAATTTACCAACAAAAAAAGGATTGAAACCATTGGGATATTCAATCACTCAAGGATCAGTATCTGCAGTTGAAATTCTTTGTTCAAATGGAGCAATTGTTGAAGAAAAGGATCTAAAAATATGTGAGAATGAAGCAATTTCAGACATTTTAGAAAAATATAAAAATTGAGAGTATAAAAATTTTATTTTGGTTTTTTGAACATTTCAACTTCATTTTCTTGATTTGAAACAAAAATTCCTTTTTCATTTTTTTTATGGACAATTCTATTCTGAGTTTTTTTATAAACTTCATCTAATTCCCATTTTGATATTTCTTCATTTAATCTTTCTTCTTTATCTTTTACACATATTTTGAATAACTCTGATTCTTCTTCATAACCAAATAATTTCCATTTATTTTTTGGATGTGAAAGATATTCATTATCCTCTGTTGATAATGGATTCTTCAATAATAATTGTTGATACACTTTTAATTCATTCCTAAATGTTGGATTCGGATCAATGATTGGACGTCTTTTTTTAACCCAACTATAAGCTTCTCTGACCGTTTTTTGTTGTTCTTTCATTAAATATGCAATGGTAACAGTTGATGATCTTGAAACACCAGCCATACAATGTATAACAACACTTTCTTTTTTTTCCAAAGCTGTTTTAATAAATAACCAAGTATCATGAAAATGTTTGATCAATGATGTTGATCTAGCATCTTCTGCATATATTATCATATATTTTAAATCATCTAAATGTGGTGGTGGAATATTTGATGCCATTGTCAGTACATGAGTTACTCCTAACTCTTTTAAATGATGTTTATTTGTTGATGCATTAGCTGATCCTAGATATAACCCTTCTTCTAAAATCATTGATACTTTTTCAAATTCTTCAGTAAATTCAATATTATTGGTTTTTATAAAATTCGATAATTCATTGGACATTTGTATACCTATTTTTAGAAAAATATTAATTTTTTTTTTTTTTTAAACCATTTGGTGAATTAAAAGATAATAATATAGTTTTAAGTTTTGGTATTTTCATTATTTGATCAGGTAATGATAACACTGCATTATTATCTAAATTTATATATGATAAATTTTGTAAATTTGAAATTAAATTTTCATCAATTTGTTCAATTTGATTATGTTTCAGCCTTAAAAATGATAAATTTTTCAAGTTGTATAATTCTTTTGGTATTTGTTTTATTGAATTTATTGTAACATCTATTGAAGATAATTGAATACAATTTTGAATTGAAGATGGTATTTCTTCAAGTCTATTATTTTTAACTGTTAAATTTAATAATTTAACCATATTTTTTCCAAATGGAAATAATTGTTTTAATTTGTTATCTGATAGGTCTAAATATTCTAAATTTTCCAAATCACCAAATTCTTTTGGAATTGATTTTAAGTTATTTGAATTCAATAATAATGATTTTAAATTCTTTAGTTTACCAATTGAAGGTGAAATTGAATCAATTTTGTTTTGACTTAAATCTAAATATTCTAACGAATCAAAAAACTGTAAATGATCAGGTACATTCTTTATCAAATTTTTGTTTAATTTTAAATCTTTTAAACAACATAAAGATTTAACTTCAATTGGAATTGAAACGATTGAATTATCAGATAAATTCAAATTTCTTAATTTAACTTGATGTGAAATATTTGACCATTGTTTGAGTTCACATTTTGATAATTCTAATGATTCTAATGATGATAATTGAAACATCAAATCTTGACCAGGTAATTCTTTAATTGAATTTTCAGTTAAATTTAATTTCTTTAATGTATAAAGTGTTAAAATTGAATTTGGAAATTTTGTTAAATTTGTTTTTTCTAATTCCAATGATTTGAACTTTTCTTGAAATTTTGAAATTGTATCTGGAATTGAATCAGAAATATCATTATGTCCTAAATTTAATTCTTCTAATTCTTCAAAGTTTAAAACTTTTTCTGGAAATTTCGTGAATTTATTAAAACTTAAATTTAGTTTTTTGATATTTCCATTTCCTTTTTTTTTTAAATCTATTTTGTCTAAATTGTTGAAAGAAAAATCTAAACTTTCTAAATTTGGAATTTTCGAAATTTCTTTTGGAAAAACTTTGATTGAGTTAAGTTTCAAAGATAGTGATTTTAACTGTTGTAAATTATATATTTGTTTTGGAAATTGTTTAAACTCGTTTTTTGATAAATCCAGTTTTTCTAATTTTGAAAGTTCTTGGAAATTATCAGGTATATCTTTGAGACTATGTCCACTTAAATTTAAATCCTGTAAGCTCTTTATCTTTGAAATCTGTTTTTTTTTAATTTTTTTTTTTTTTTTTTTAACTTACGTTTGACAACTCATTCGTCTCTATTTTTATATTTTTATGTGATTTTGAAGATATGTCTAAACTTTCTGTTTTATTTTGTAGACTTTGTTCGATTATCTCGTTAAAAGAACTCATAACAGTTTGTTTGTTACGTCAGAGCCTTTTTATCCAATCAAAATTGATTATTTCTTTGCTCCAAAAATTTTATTCAGTTTTTTGAGATCTTTTTTCAGATAATATATTCGATTTTTAAATAATTCCAACTTCCGGATTTTTATATCAATTGATTGGTTCAATTTCAACCAACAAACACCGTCGCATAAAACACAACGAATACTTGATCATGCAAGACGATTCGCTTTCATCAAAAATAGATATTCGTGTCAAATGCAAGTATGAATTAAATTCAAATAACCTTTGTTTCCATTAGGGATTTAGTCAAACTAGATACATTTTCTCCTTCAGATCCTCAATGTATTCTCTATTGCAAAGATCCAAAAAAAGGTAACTAGAAAAACTAATATTTAAACAAAAAGGAAAATGGTATGAAATAGGTAGAACTGAATTCATCCAAAATGAACCAAATCCAGTCTTTTCAAAGACTTTTCAAATGCAATTTCGTTTTGAAGAAACTCAAGAATTGAAATTTTTAATTTTGGACATTGACAATTCATCATCAAATAATATAGAAGATCAAGATACTATAGGTGAATTATATTGTACAGTTGCTGAAATTGTTGGCTCAAAAGCATCTACTTTGACAAAACCTTTGAAAAATTCAAAACATCCAAACAGAAAAAATGGGTTCATATCAATAAATGCAGAATCGCAACATGATTCAAAACACTTGATTTCTTTTAATTTATCTGCTTCAAAATTAACAAAAAAAAATTTCTTTGGGAAATCTGATCGTAAAAAAAAAAAGTTATGAATTTATTAATTTTTTAAAACAGCTTATATTATCATTTATCGACAAAACAATGATGGTTCACACACTATTGTTTATAAATCAAGTTTGTTTTTTGTAATTTCTAATTCAATTAAACAGACCATATTTTGGCTAATTTGAATCCAACATTTCCAAAATTTGAATTACCAAGTGGTAATTTATGTTTAAATGATTATGATAGAACAATTAGAATTGAAATTTGGGACTATTCTTCATGGTATTCATTTGACAAAAAAAATTAAAAAAAATTTAGGAGAGCAGATTCATTGATCGGCAGAGTTGAAACAACAATTAATAAAATGAATAAAAATCACACCCACAAATTAACAATTGTTGAAAAAGGTAAAACTCATGACTCTGGTACACTGTTGATTGATAAAATGGTCATGACACCTTGTTATACATTTCTTGATTATATTTCAGGTGGACATCAAGTTTCATTGTTAGTTGCTATTGATTTCACAGGTACAAATTCAAAACAAATTTTTTAATTTTTAAAAAACAGCATCAAATGGGAAAATTAATCAATCAAATAGTTTACATGCTTTGAGTCAAAACAAATATAATGATTATCAAAAAGCTATTATATCTGTCGGGAATATACTCAATTATTATGATTCTGACAAGAAATATCCAGGTAAAAATATATTTAACATTTTAATTTTTTTTAGTCTATGGGTAAAATTTAAATTTTTTTTTTAAAAAAGTGTCTTTTAGGTTTGGTGCAAAACTACCAGATGGAAAATTATCACATTGTTTTCCTTGGTAAAAAAAAAAAAATTTTTTTAATTTTTCGTTTTCAGTACCTTAGATTTCAACAATATCGAAGTTTATGGAGTGGAGGGTATATTAACAGCTTATAATAATGCAGTACAAAAAGTTCAATTTTTTGGACCAACTTATTTCCGTTATGTAATTCAATCAGCCGCTTATTTTGCAAATCGAGATAAAGGAACAAATTATTACATTTTGTTAATCCTTACAGATGGTGAAATCACAGATATGAGTGAAACAATCGATGAAATTGTTAAAGCATCCAATTTACCTCTTAGCATAATTATTGTTGGAATTGGAAATGAAAAATTTCAAAACATGGTTGTATTAGATGCAGATGATGTTCCTTTAGTTTCCAATGGTGTTAAAATGGCTAGAGATATCGTACAATTTGTCCCTTTCAAAGATTTCAAAGATTTACCTCTTGATCGATTAGCACAAGAAGTTTTGGAAGAAGTACCTGGACAATTTGTAGAATACATGAAAAAGAATAATATAACACCAAATCAAGTTCAACAAAATCAGAATCCATTTTCTACGGTACAAAATCCATGGGGTAAAATTCAACAAAATGTTCAACCGAATATCGTGTTGAATCAACAACCACAAAAGCAATCAAGCACAGGAGGATGGGGACAGGTTCAAACTAATGTTCAAAATCCTTATGTTCAACAAAATCAACAACCAAATTATTTTGATCAACAACCTTCATTCTATAATCAATCATCAAATAATCAACAACAGAATTATAATCCATATCAACAACAACAACAACAACAACAAAATCAAGGATCATTTGGACAACAGAATCAACAACCTTCATTTTATCAACAACCAAATCAAAACCAACAATCCTATTATAATCAATCAAACAATCAAAATCAAGGATCTCTTGGACAACAGAATCAACAACCTTCATTTTATCAACAACCAAATCAAAATCAATCAAACCCATATTTACAAAATACAAATCCATATTTAAACACTGACACAACTAAAAGTGGTACAAATTCAAACAATCCATATTTACAATAAATTCAATTGTCATTTTCTGACTACTCACAAAGATTGGAAATAAAGTTATGGTGAGGAGCAGCAAGATAAAAATGACATAAAAAAGAAAGGTTCCTTTGTGATTAGTTTTATTTTTTATTTTTTTTTTCTTCCTCTTCCAAAGATCTCAAAAGAATATTAATTCTATATTTATGTTTGTCAACTTCTGATGTTAATTTTTCATTTGTTTTTTTTAATTCTTCAACATTTCCGATTAAAAAATCTGTTTCTTTTGCTTCAGTTGTCATTGTTTTTTTTAAAATTTGTAATTTTTTTAACATGTTCGTTTTGAATTGGTTCAACTCAGTATTTTCTTTTTCTAATTCTGTTATTTGCTTTAAAATTTCATCCATCTTTTCATTTGATTCTTTAACACTTTGTTCAAGTTTTTTTATTCTTTCTTCTTCTGCAGACATTTTTTTAACACTCCAAAAATATGATTGGACAAAACCATTTGGTCGATTTTGAAGGAGTAACCGAAAAAAGTGGGTATCACAGAGAAGAGGAGAAGGCGTTTTAGTTATGTAAAAGAATGAAAAGGTTAATAAAAGTTATTCTGCTTCTCAAAATTTCAATTGAGAAATGAAAAAATCTGGAGAAAAAAAATTAGCTGCTGTATTGAGGAGAAAACATGAAACAGTGAGGTTTCTTTTTCAAAATAGTTACAAGTTGAGAATATTTCTTCAAATGAGTTACTGGATGTTTTTATTGCTTTCCAGTATCAATTTCTTCAACAGAAACTAAAAAAAAATTCAGGAATTATTTTTTTGGAAATTTGAGTGTTCTGCAATTCCAAATGAAAACTAAAAAATTTGAATTTATTTTTAATTTAAAATAAAAGAAATAATTCTACAGCGATTGCAAAAAAAGTAAAATTTTTTTTTAACCAATCATTTTCATTGATCATGTTTCTTTTAGAAAAAGTTACAAGTTTTATGAGAAATTTATTTAGTTCAACACTCAAAAATAATGGATATCTTCAAAAAGCAATATTAACTGGAATATTGTGCATCACAAAAGCGAATTCATTTAGTGGATTTAATAACTTTAAAGAATTTACAATGTTAAACCAACGTTATAGTACTTCTTTTGGATATTTAGATGAAGAAATTAAATTTATGCTTCAAGAATCTGA